>CM053605.1:1990194-2035704 GCA_028646535.1 Procyon lotor | reverse complement strand
TCCTTCCCTCCCTCCCTCCCCCCTTCCTTCCTTCCTTCCTTCCTTCCTTCCTTCCTTCCTTCCTTCCTTCCTTCCTTCCTTCCTTCCTTCCTTCCTTCCCTCCTTCCTTCCTTCCTTCCTTCCTTCCTTCTTTCCCTCCCTCCCTCCTCCCACCTTCCCCCCATAATGTTTGAGCATCTTATGCCCTCAGTACTAGGTATCCCTAGTACATCAGTATAAAAACAGATACAAATTCCTGTCTTCATGGAATTCGTATTCCAGGATGAAGGGGTAATTCAATATGATTGCTAAGTGGGTTAAATTTAGGTGTCTTTCACCTTGTAGTGGAACCTGAAGACCTGTGTTTGAATCTTCACTCTGTTCACTTTCTGTATGATTTAAGACACTTTATGTCTCTGGGCTTTAATTTACAAAATGCCTAGGAGGATTAAGTGTTTTCTCACAAAATGTGCATTGCTCCAGAAGTTAATATATTATTATCCATGTACACATAGTGAAAACTGCAGATCTAGTAAGCTTCATGGCATTTAAATGGCAGTTGGATTGCTAAATCCTTTAATCCAGTACCCTGTGTGTGGGCTCCTTTGTCTTTGAGATGAGACAGGAACGATTTCCAAAATGATGTCAAAGAACTTGGAGATAAATTTCTTGGGATCACCCCCAAACCAGCCTGTCTTTGAGAAGGCCTACCATCAAACAGTAGAGTCTCTGCCTGAGCTGTGGTTACAAAGACCTCCAGTTCTATTCATTTCACTCCCTTGGAGAACGTGCCAAAAATTCAGCCAAAAGCCTCATGATTTCCATCATTGCTCATGCTCTCAACAAGTCAGATCATTCAGGACGTGAAACAACATTACATTTTACATTGAACCTTCATTAGTAAAAGGAAATTTAACTCTGAAGCTAAGGCAGGACCATTTTTACACAGGAACGCAGGGCAAAACTTGTGTTGCTTGCTTTGAGTTGCTTCAAAGTAGTTTCATTCTGATTTTGACTGTATGATGATAGAAGAGGCGGACAGTTTTCTTTAGGCTTCTAACATTTGCTTGCCTAGAAACCTCTGTTTGTCCCAGACTTTCCTGCTATTCATCATTAACCTGACCCAGGTCTCATCTAGCCCAACTTTGACATCCATCTCTCTGCCTACTTTTTCCCCACAACACCTGGAGTCCCGTCCCAAGCCAGCAACAGCCTCTGGGTTTTGGCACCATGATGCCAGACGTGAGGAACTGCTGCTTTGAAAAATTTCTTAATTTACTTTATGGGCCGGTATCATGTAGACAGAGCAATCAACGGTCATTCTTTGAGTATTCTGATTTTCCTTTTGAAAACAATTATGATTTTCTGAAGATGATAAGACCTTAAATTATTACAGCCAATTACGATATCAATATTATGAATTGTTCTCTATTTTGGAAGAAAAAGAAATGAACACCAGAATAATATAAGAAATTTCTTCATGTAACAAATATTAATTGTGCACCTGCTGAAGGTAAGATGTTGTGTTTGCCCTCAGGTCCCACTGTGGACAGACAGACCTGGCTGCTATCTCCCTCGGGCCTCTGTCAACAGGGAAATGGCACATTTGCTAATGGGGCCAATTTCCCTCTTGGTCAGCCCTGGCCATTAAAGCCTGCTCTGCACTCCTATGTCCGTCCTTTCAGCGAAGGGGGGCTTCGAGTTGCTGCTTTGATGCTGTAACTAAAGATGGGAAGTGGACAAACAGTTTAAGAACTTTTTAGCTAACATAGGCTGAAACAAAGAAAAGATTATTTGATTAACCCTCCAATTCAATTAGCCAGAAACCTAGCCCCAATTTTTTCTAGTTAATTGAGGAGTGATACAGACAGTGAGAAGGGGCTAACTCTACCTTTTGGAGAACTTCCATGTTTGCAAATATTCTCACAGTATTTTCTCTGTGCCTCCAGATTCTCTGGTGAGGTTGGCAAATCGAAGTATTGGGCTTATTTTATAGTTGAGTAGGAGCCTAGCTTGGAATAGTCACTGTGTGGTAGAGCTTTGTTCTGCTTGCGACAGGGGTTTAAAAATAAAATTGAAGATGTTAAAAAAATTAAACTGAAAGGACAAATTATTGAGAAAGTGACCTAGACTATGTTGCTAAAATAAGGAAATCTCAGTAAATTCAAGTGCACAGGATGTAGATGGTCTAGAGGGAGTTTCTCTCAACTAGGGCATGTCAGAGTGACCTCATCCAGAGACTACAGGTCAACTGGCTTATTATGGCCAGTTTTTCATCTCAAACCACTGGTGTGGGTGACCACAGGAATTTGTGAAAGATATAGACGGTGGATGATTCTCATGGTTTGGACTGGATGCTCCTAAAGATATTTCCCTTCCGGGTAGTTCTTTGGGAGGCTGTAATATGACACAGGGTGAGGGGGTGGCTCCTGGAATTTTCATTTACTGGACTTTCCCAACTAGATTAGCTCCCACATATACAACACTAGTTGTCAGGTTTGCTCTAATTCCAAACATGCACAGAAATTTTTTTTTAAACTCAGGTTCATAAATCATATCATCCGTTTAAAATTCCAGCTAATTAGTCTGGACTCAGTCTTCCCGTTTCCTACTCTGAAATGAGAGGGTCAGGGGGGAGGCGAAACGCCATTCACACTCCAGCTGTCCAGTCTGGTGCTGGGAGGGTCCTTCCTCGTCACGAGATGCAGTGTAAGTGCAGATCAGCATGCAGAAAAGACCTTCCACAGGAACCACCAGTGAGTGATGATCAAAGAAATGTCAGGGACAAGAACCCCTTATTTTATTTTTTCTTCAGCATGTGGTGAAGCTTTCGGCTGAGAACAAATGAATGTGGGAGCAGCCAGTCCTGTGCATCTGAAGTCGGTGTCTGAAAGAAGGGGCCATCCCAGAGGGCTGGCCCATGACTCCCTGCCCCCCATGCCGTGCACCACCACCCACACACCTGTGACCTCTTGTCATCTCTCCACTTTCCCTGGCAGGAGCCCCCCCGCTCCCGAAAGGTGCAGACCCTCCACCTGCATTCTGAATCCTCTCCTCTCTTCCTTCAAAGAATCTCCTTCCGACGGGTCTCTCTCTCCCATCTCATTAGATTCCTCTTCTCCATCATTCCATTTGGCAACATTAGCTCTAATATCCCCTGTCCCTAAAACGAACCAACAAGATGAATGGCACATGAACTTCTCCGCTACCTGTCACTTCTCAGCTCTGGGTTACAGTGAAACTTCCCCTTCTAGTCACCATAGCAGAGCTGCTCTAACCAGCCTTCTCTACCCACGGAAGGGTCACTTCCCCTGACCATCAGTGCCTGCCATGTTGCCGAATTCCATGGATGTGACTGTTGTCATCTTACCTAAAGTGCTGGCAGGTTTTAATACCCTTTTTTTTTTTTAAATAGATTTTATTTATTGTTTGAGAGAGAGAGAGAGAGAGAAGAGGAGCAGGGCAGAGAGAGAGAGGGAGAAGCGGACTCGTTGCTGAGCGGGAGCCCAACATGGGGCTCGATCCCTGGACCCTGAAATCATGACCTGAGTCGAAGGCAGAGCTTAACCGACCAAGCCACCCAGGCGTCCCGGGTTTTCATACCCCTTGACCTCATCGAAAACCTTTCTTCCTTCCACTGCTGTGACTGTTCCTGGTTTTTCTTCTGCCTGACCTGGCCCGAGTCTGTGTTCCTGTCCCAGTCTCACTGTCCCCACCATGCGTCTCACCCCCACATGTGGGTGCAGCACACACAGTGTTGCTGTGGTTCAGGGTGTCGTGGGAGGGGTGAGGAAGCAGCTGGAAGCAGCCTTCAGAGTGGGAGGCAGTAGGCAGTGAAATGAAAAAGTGAAAAGAAGTGAAAAAGTAAAAAAGGCCTCTCCAAAGTGAAAAAGGCCCTAGCAGAGGGAGCAGGACTCTGTCTGCAGAAGCAGATTACAAATGCAGTACATGCTGTGGAGGAAAGGTCCCTTCAGTGTTCGAATTTACTGCAAAGCAATCAGAAGCAACGTCACTGGGCTATAGTCAAAGTGATAGCACGGTAGCAATTCCTGTTCCTTTAACTTGTGCTCTAGAAGGTGGGTGATGAGATCAGTCACTGGTCAGCGCTTGGGTGGTCACCAGGTGTGGCCCTGCTGGGCAGCAGGAGGAAGCAGCCTCCCGGGGGGACAGAGGCCACGGAACCACAGCAGGGCTCGGCAGCCCGCTGGCAGGTGCGATGCAGCGCTGAGGGATGAGTCTCCTATCGATCAGAGCGTTGCTCAGAAAGCCTGGTGGTGAAGCCGGAGCTGTCAGAACAGAATGAAGGAATCAAAAATCAAAGGCAAAGCTTTGTAATTTGGTTCAGTGAATGAGCTGGGGGTGAAAAGTGAATCCGTTTCAACAGAGAGGAGAATTTGTCAAATTTGTATTAGGATCGCATCATCACCTTTAATAACAATTATCTTCTACCTCTTACTAAAAATACACGGAGAAGAGATTCTAGATTCCATTCAGTATTTGGGCTGATGAGGGAGAAACGCATAGCACCAATCAGTTACTAAAATGATTAACACGAAAAAAAATTAAAAAAATAAAATGATTAATACGGGAAGCAAGCTCCTGTTTCCCTAAACACAGAGCAACAACGTGGCAGCTTTCCTATTTTTAAGTGTATTTAACAGTTACAGGAAATGAGAGGTGAGTCAAAGGTGTACATTTTCTGATATCTATTTAATCTATAGAATTTGTGCGAACATTTTCATATTTCCGTACTAGTTCCTGAAAAAAATAGGCAATTATTCCATCCCTCCAGCTTAATTTAAGTATAAGGATTTATAACCATGCCCTGATCACCCTGTGAAGGTCAACATCTCAGCTCCCAGAAACAACCATGTATGTCCGGAACAGTTTTTAAGTCATCCCATTTTGCAGTGACTTAAGAAAGCAAACGTGCACAGTCTCATCCTCTAAAGCAGCGCAGTTCCCCAAGTCCTGCTTATTCCCGCCCTGAGCCTCAAAATACAGGTCCCTGTCAGCCCCACTCCATGGCGGGTGGGGTGGAGTTGGCGTTTTTGCTGAGGTCACGGCTCTGTTGGTGAGGTTAGGGTTCCCCAGGTGAGAGTTCGTAAGTAGAGGAGTTTCTGTTTACTGAGCAGAAGCGAACATTCTCTGTGAAAGTGGGAAGTGTGGTGAATAGGTAGATGATAGAAGAAACAGACAGGTGGGTAGATGATAGGCAGACAGATGATGGGCAGGTAACCCAGGGTCATTTGCAGGAGGAAAGCCTGGTGTCTTCGCACTTCTGTGAAAGTGACTTGCTCTTTGCCTTCCTCCTCAGGGAACCTCTGACCCCTGCACCCCATCAAGTCTCCCTTCCTGCTGCCAGAAAGCCCAGGACCACATCGAACCTCTTCTCTGGCAGGTGTAAGGGTCCTCATAGGCTGCATTTCAGGTGCTGACTTTGGTCCTGGGTCCCCTCATTTTATTGTTTTTCTTTTCCCTAGAGTTTTTGTTTTCATTTAATCTGCTGTTTATCTTTATGACTTGTGTTTTTATTTTTAATTTTTTTAAAGAATTAATTTAATTTTATTTTTTCAGTGTTCCAAGATTCATTGTTCATGCACCACACCCAGTGACCTGTGGTTTTAAAAAAGGGGGATGGAGTTGGGAGGTGCAGGCAGCAGGTGGGCTAGAACATGGAACCAAGGAGGATGACAGGGCGAGAGAAAGGTCCCTGTCCTTCCCCGAGGCCCCTTCCTTCTTTGCAAGCCTCCATTTTGCAGCAGGGGAAGCGGAGGCCCTCAGAGGATGGCTGGCCACCTGTGGTCATGCCCTCTGGTAAGTGGCTGAGGGGACTTGTGCCAGGCCCTGGTGACAGGAGAAGTCAGGATCACGGGGGCCACGCCCTCCTCCCTCCCCAGACACCCGGGCCATCTCGGGAGCCCTGCTCTGACCCTGTCACCTTGCCCCACATCCAGGTCATGCCCTGGTCGGGCCAGAGCCCTGCCTGCCTCCTCACCCTCATGCCCAGCCTTCCTCGGTGCAGATACTCTTCCTTCAAAGCCTCACTGGGTGCAGAACCCAGCTCAGGGACCGTCTTCTCCCAGAAATCTTCCCTGGTGCCTGGAGGCCCTCTAGTCCTCCCTGAATTCATGAGTGGGGCTTAGGACCTTCACACTGAGCTACTCAAGCAGCCTCTCCTGGGCTCAGACCCACCCCGTACAAAGGCCTCAGACGTGGAAGGTGAACTGCTGGCCCGAGGGGACGCACCGTGAGGGGCTCGGGTGCCCTGGGGAGTCTGAGAAACTGCTTTCGATGGTCAGGAGACCCTTCACCGCCCCCACCCAGGCGGTTCTAGGCATTGATGCTTGCAGATGGGGATCAGGGGAGTTAGAGTTCCTGAATCTCAGTGGGATTTGCTGCGTGGTGGTGAGGCAGCCGGCACCACGGAGGGACCAAGGCCTGGGAGGCCTGGAAACAGGCCAGCTTTTACGCTGAACCGTCATCGGCTACATTGCTCAGGCTGGAAACCGAGGAATTGTTGGGAGTGGCAAACAAATGTCCCATCGCCCCCAAATCCACACAAATCTATATTGGAGTGGCTCCCCAAATCACAGCGACTCTGTCACCAGGCCTCTGAGGTCATCAGCTAGGGCTCCCCCAGCACCTGGCGAGGGATAAAAGGCTCTCTCTCGCAGGCAGTAAATCCCAGCCACATGGGAGGGGCTGGGTGAAAAGCAGTCATCGATTTTGAACTCCGCAAAGCACGTTCACTGAGAGATCTTGATTCAACTCCAAAATAATTATGGATTATTTATAATAACATAATTAATATATAACACATAATGAATAATAAGGGATATGAAGATCCCAGGTCACGTTGCAGGGCCATCCGAGGCTCAGGTATAAGTCAGGGGAGTCGGTGCCTGGTTCCGGGAGGGCGGTGTTGCCCACGGCTTTAACCACAGGGCAGAGTTCCCTGCTCCAGGAAACCTGAAGGGAAGAGGAGCCCTCTTTTCTGAGCCTGTTGCTCCCACGGAGGAGCTCCTCTCCGCCTCCTCCCAGATGCAGGCAAAGAGGAGGTGGAGAGCCCAGGCTTGCTGGAGCCCGGGGAGGGGGCTGAGCATGCTCTCTGCTCTCCCGCCCTGCACACTGTGGCCTCTGGGGGTTCCTCCAGCTGGCATCAGGAGGCTAAGTCCTTCCCCCACTTGGAAGCCAAGTGCCCAGTATGGAAAAAGAATTCAAACTGTCATTTAGAGTTTTGCAACCAGCCTTCTACAAACGAAAGGACGACGCACAAGCCCCTGGGAACTCAGTAGCCCCCTTCGCCTCTGCTCACAGAAATACTAATATTTACTCAGTCCTTTCAAGCATAATCCCACGCCGTGTTTCCTCAGTGGCTGCATTTGCATATGCAATTCTTTCTACAGAGAGATGATATTTATTAGCCAAGTGGATAAATGCTACAGTTCAAAGCACCTCAACTAACCAACTGGTGGTTGTATTATGTACTTACATCCAGCGGAGTGCTGGGGGCAGCTGTTCTGGCCAGGAAGCTGGCTTTATTGTTTGAACGGAGGGGCAGGGAGAAGCAGGGAGGAGCGCGGCTTTGGGGCCGGCTGCATGGGACACCACGGGTTGGAGTCGTCAGAAGCGAAGACATGTTGCCCAACCTCTCTGAACCTCGTCTAGTGAGTAATACGCCGCTAGTGCAAATTTCAGAGGATTTTTGGGCGAATTAACAAGGAGTCCGTGAAACGTCTGTGAATAGGCGCTCAGTGAATGACAACGTCTTTGTTCCTTTCTGTGGGTGCAGATCCTGCGCTCAGTGCTCCCATCACGTCCCCTTATCTGGAGAAGGGGCCGGACTTCCCCGCGAATCCATGGCCAGGGAGGGCCTGAGCCCCGAGCCGAGCTCCATGGACTCTGCACTGATGAGGACCTAGAATCTGAGGTCTTGAGGAGCCCGTGCAAACAAGGGGTCCTGGTGGGTTGTGGGCTCTCCCCTGCCATCTGCTGGGGGGACGCGATGTGCCAAGTGCAATGGACCCGGTGGGAATGGAGACAGTGCCCAGAAAGGGAGGCAGACCTGCCCATGAGGGTTCCGGGGGTGGCGTGGTCCCAGAGGGGCTGAGGAGCGTGAGGAGGAGTGCAGGGAGGTGCCCCCGAGAGTCTGGGGCGTCCCCAGCATCCCCCAGGCTCGGCTGCAGTAGCTGCTGGGACCGCGCTGTGTGGTGTGCAAGGCCCGTGTGCTCCCTGCACACACAACAGGCTGCTGGGCCAAAGCTGGATCGCCAGGTCAGAGTTGAAGCTATTTCAAGAGTTGTCTTTGATATATAAGAGCTGAGGTCTGGAAATTTCTAGAAGAGGCAAATGCCTTGCCCAGTGTGACAGCTTCTGGGTTATTTTCTTTGGCAGCCGATCCTCTGTAGTTGGTCCAGACACAACCACCCAGCCCTCATGGCTCCAACCAGAGCAGCGACCCACTGGAGCAGTGACGTGCCCCTGGGCGGCCAGAGGGTTCCATGGAAAAGCCATTTCCATGGCAACAGACCCTTCACCAAAGAAACGGTGTGAGGTCACTTGGGACAGAAATAGAACCGTTTTCACCTTCTTTGCTCCAGGATGAAGGCATTTGGTGTTTCTGTCAGTCAAGAAAGAAGAATAAAAAAGACTCTGTGTTTATGAATGAGGATAATTCTGGAAAATTCGACTGCACTTACTCAGCTGAACGTCTTCCCAGAGAAAGTTGTTCATTGTTTACCGCAGACGAAGCCCAGTGATAGAGCAACAAAGGAAAACGGGATTTCTGATCTATCAGTTGGAAAACAATATAATTGATGGTCATAAAATCTGCAAACCTTAGAACAGCGTCATTTGTTTGCTGTAATTATGTAAATGCTGTCTGTCCCTGCCCAAGCAGCTGTTCCTTTTATAAAGCAGTGGAGGCAAAGACTATTTTTAACAATGTGTTTATTATACAAATAACAAATGTTCTCTGTGGAACTCTGGAAGAATAGAGGAGAGCATAAAGAGAAAATAAACTCTGGCCCAGACCTCAGGGCTGATCTTCAACTCCAGGTATCATTGTGATCTCCCCCTTTTTATTCTGCATTCTGTGTTCTTATAAAAGTGTAGTCATTTAGGGGCATCCGGGTGGCTCAGTGGGTTAAAGCCTCTGCCTTTGGCTCAAGTCATGATCTCAGGGTCCTGGGATCGAGCCCCGCATCAGGCTCTCTGCTCAGCAGGGAGCCTGCTTCCCCCTCTCTCTCTCTGCCTGCCTCTCTGCCTACTTGTGATCTCTCTCTCTCTGTCAAATAAATAAATAAATAAATAAATAAATAAATAAATAAAATCTTTAAAAAAAAAAAACTGTAGTCATTTAGAGGATTCTTCATTCCTCCTCTCTTAAGATGATACCCCAGATATTGATAGTATGACTTGTCTTCATTCTGTGTTTAAACAAAACTGTAGTAGTTGTCTACTTCTGAACAAAATGAAAATATGATTATTCTATTACAGTAATTTATAAATTGTGTGCTTGTCTTCAGATAACATTCCATTAAACTGCTTATGGAACCACAGCCAGCACTCATATGTGGTGTAAAATCTCCTAGTGTGTGTCCATGTAAGGATGTGTGGGAAGAGCCCGGCAACATGACTCACACCATGGCTGCCTGCATTCCCATTGCTTGGCCCTGCGATTCTATATTCATTTTGAGGAGCATTCCAATTTCTCATTATTAGAACAGGGACGTGATTAACAACCTCATCTGTGTGACTGCCCCTTCCCATAATTTCCTGGACTGCCCCTTCCCATAATTTCCTGGACTGCCCCTTCCCATAATTTCCTGGAAGCCTTCAGAGAGGCCAGTGGGCATGTGATCAGATTTTCTACAGACTAAAACCCTGTTATTTTCTGTACTTCTCTACATCTCTGCCCACCAGGGGGTTCATGAATCTTCTTTTCATTTTTCACCTAGTAGTTCGGAACTTCTAATCTGAACTATTTTAAGTTCAGTCTTTGATAAGTTAAGTTCAAATACTTCTTAATATATTTACTGGCCCTTTGTATTTCTTCTTTGTAATTCTTCAGTCGAATATTTCCTTCTATCTTTCTATTTGTCCTTTTCTTAATGATTTGCGAATGTTTTGAAATGTTAAAAATATCAAACCTTTGCTGTATACTTTGGACAATTTCTTCCCACTTGTTATTTGTCTTTAAACTTGATTCTGGTGTTTCTAGACATGCAAAGCGTTTTTATTTGATATAGCAGATTATTCCCTTGATGGATTTTGCTTCAAGTTTTGCTTAGAAAAAGTCTTTGCAACCCTCGGATATTATAAGTCAGTGAATTCTTCCTTAGTGATTTATGCCTTTATTTTAATCCATTTAATTTAATTTATTTTAAGGCAGATAAAGAAGCAAGGACCTAATTTGTAGGTCTAGTGTGAATGTGGCACCTTTTTCAGCAAATAGTTTTCCTGGTAGCATCCTTTACTTGTCAGTTCCAAGTACCACATTTCTCTGGTTTCTATTTATATGGGAAACGAATTCACCCCAGAATCATAGAGCGGGTGTGAACGGAGAGGTGTGAAGACACGCTGTCTGCTCCCTGCAACCCTGCTCATACCTCCTTTGGGTGGGTGGGTTGGGGGAGCGGCAGGGCTGCGAGGCAGAGGCCGACTGAGGGACCGGTGCCAACTCTGGCAGAGATTCAACTCTCACTGACCTCTGACACGCTGTGTCAGAGGCTTGGGCAAGCGGCCCACTTTCCTCAAGGGCAGTCTCGTGGACAAAGGCGAGTCGCAGACCACGAGGTTCCTAGGTTCCCCGAGGCCCTGCAGACCCGGGATGCTGGACCCAGCGTGTGGGCAGGCGGGGCTTGGCTGCGCACGTACCAGGCCCCAGGGAGTTGGTGGATCCTCTGCCCCATGAGTCAGCTCTGCGGTGTGGACGCCAAAACCAGTAGCTGCGAAGGGCTGGTGTGAAAGTCTGCTCAGAGGACGTGCTGACGGCCGGGCTGGTCCGCAGGGGAGAGCCACCCTGTTCCAGGGGCCTGAGACTGTGCCTCCAGGAAAAGGTCTCAAACAGGGGATCTGCATGTCCCATCCTGCCCCAAGAAGTTATATTTATTCCACCTAAACTTGGTCTATATGGTGGGGAGTTTTGTTGGTTTGGTTTATCATTAAATTGGTTGCCAAGGTTTAAAAATCACCAAAATCTGGGGTGCTTCAGGCAAAGTCTTCAGCTGTCGTAGGTGGTGGTTCATGTGCCTCTCCTCTTGTAGTAAAAGAGGGAATGAGGTATTTCTTATATCCTTCCTGGGCCCTATTGCAAAAATAAAAACAAGAAGACTGTAGTTTCCAAGAGGAAAAATTAGAGCAAACCAATGGACGTGGAAAGGTGAAAAAAAAAATGCTATATGCTTACTTGGCAAACAAAGCACATCTGTTCCAAATCAATTCAAATTAAGGCATTTTTATGGAACATAAATATACACAGTAATAAGATCTATGAGCAATGTAACAAAGAGAGGCATGGTGGAAAATTTAGTGAATTATAAAAAAGAAACATTCCCATAGGCCTTTTTAATTTTAATTCAGTAACTGATGTGGCTGAGAAACGCATCTGCAAATTAAGTGGCAAAATTGCCCAGACATGGCGACTCGTTGCTTGTGTGTCATAGACAATGATACACTCTGATGGAGAAGAGTCTTCAAGAATGTCTAACGGGACTTGGAGCTGTTCAGCCTAGAGCTGTCATAGCCAAGAACTCACAAGCCAGGTTCTAAGGAGAGGTAAAAGCAGTTAATCATTGGCAGTATTATAAATGATTGGAATTCTCATAAATGATGAGATTCCAGGTAGAAATAATGCTCCAGATGTCTGGGAGAATCCTTGGGAGGATACGACATTTGTCCCGATTGTGCAAGAGTCCGATATCTGAGAAGTGACTTATTCTGAAATAGTCAGTGAAGTCATCAAGCCTGACATAGACGATCCAAAAGAACATATGTGACCACAGGCTAGGCTCCTTCAACGGTTGCTTCAAATGCTGGGCTTGTTATCCAGTCCAAGATGTTCACTCCAAAATGGCGCATCTCCAACACAGGACGTGGGTTTCCCATCTCGTCGCTCCACGGGATATGCTGTAGAGCAGTAGAGCAGTAGAGCAGGATGTGTCGTGGGTGAAGAGCTAACTCAGCAAAGCTCCCTCCCTCCTGTGCTGAGCCTGCTGGCAACTCCCCGGGGCCGGTGCTTTTGGGTGTGAAGTGCCATTATTGATGGTGCAGAGGGAAGGTCAGGTGCTCTAGCCTACATGTGACGCCAAAGAAGGTATTTTAAACTGAAAAGGTAAGGCCTTACATGGGAAAATCCCTCCCCAGTAACAAACTTGGAATCAAGACAGCTTTCCCATAATTCAATAATCTTTCTCATGCTTTGTTTTTTTTTTTTCTTTCTCTGCCAAGTTGGTACATTAGTTTGTGATTCAGCTCATATTCAAAATTGTCTTTGGGAAACTCAGAATGATATGGCCCATTTTCCTTGGCTCAGCCTGAATGACAACCCTCAAATTGTAGAGCTGAAAGCTGATATTTAAAAGAAGATTTTCTGTTGTCAAGTGTTATGAATATGACCCACCATTGCCCGTTTTGCCTTGCTCATTTATATGGCCGTGGGAGTGAGAGCTGTTGATACAAGTTATTGAACTGCCATCCCATTTAGCACAGAAAACCATAGAAAACCTAACCAAACCTAAGATCCCAAAGGATGACCTTGGAGTACCAGAATTCTGTCCTTATATTTGTAGAAAAAGCACCCTGCATTGGTTACTCTGATGCTCAGCAGCAACGCTAAACACAAGGGCTGTTAGTGACACTTTAGTACAAAAGAAATTCAAGGGGCATCTGAGTGGCTCAGTTGGTTAAGCAACTGCCTTCGGTTCAGGTCATGATCCTGGAGTCCGGGGATCGAGTCCCGCATTGGTCTCCCAGCTCCATGGGGAGTCTGCTTCTCCCTTTGACCTTCTTCCCTCTCATGCTCTGTCTCTGTCTCTCTCTCTCTCTCAAAAAAATAAATAAAATCTTTAAAAAAAAAGAAATTCAAGATTTTTATTCCAAATCAAGAAGGGAATAAATTTCAAATAAATAATCAGATCAAAGAGTGTCCCTCCCTTTCATTTGCATTTCGTCAATTTTGACTTTAGAATTAAGTCCTTACTGTGAGGTCGTTCAGTAACATTAAAGTTTCAATTTGTTCTTCTGCAGTGGCTTTCTTTTTCTCAAGACCCTTTATTTATTGATGTTCCCACCCGGCCCCCAACACTGGGGGTTGTGGCTGCTGGCACGAGGGTGCTGGAGGAGCACGCGGTCCCACGCGGACAGGCTGTGTACTCAGGAACCCACTGTGCTGCTCTGGGCGGTGTGGTGCCTCAGGGAACTATGGCAGAAGGAAGGAATGTGGATCACATTTAAACCTGGGGCCCAAGTGAGCATCCCCAGAGGGGGCTGGGAAGGGATATGGATGGGCAAGAGCATCCTGACCAGTGACAAGCATCCCTGAGTGATGCCTGCCAGTGTCCAACAACAAAACCCAATCCAAGGAGTGCATTCCAGATACTCACGGACTTTCCAGTTCTTTCCACCTGGGATTTGGAACAGGGCTAGGATGGCACTGACCTCCAGAAGCTTGGTCAGTTTAGAGGTGGGGCTCATAGGGCAATCACTGGTTTTCTGACACGAGGGGTAAAGGTTTGGCAAATGGCTAATTGGAAAGACATGCCTTATGACCATCCTTGGACTCCTGTCAGATAAAAAAAAAATAGTGTGGCTTAGTTCATATTTTTTAAAAAATAAACTTCAATTTTAGAACAGCCTTAGATTTATAGAGAAATTGTGAAGAGAGCTATATAAGTCAGCTCAGGCTGCCATAACAAACATCACAGACCAGGGGTCTTAAATGACAAACACTGATTTGGAGGCTGTAGCCTGAGATCAAGGGGCCATGGTTGGATCCAGTAAGAGTTCTTTCTCTAGATTTTAGATGGCCACCTCCTTGCTGTGTCCTTGTGTAACAGGGAGATAGAGAACTCACCTTCTTCTAAGGTCACAGTCCTTTCAGATTTGGGCTCCAGCTTTATGACCTCATGTAACCTTATTTATTACCTCCTACAGATACGGTGATACATTCTTATTGGTGACAGGGCTCCAAAGTAAGAATTTTAAGATCAGTCCATGGTCTCAGTGACAGCATATTAAGCTCTATTTCTCCTCACATTGGTCTCTTCCTTTTCAAGGGTACACCTGTTACAGCCAATGAGCTAATATTATTACCCTAATATTGACAGAGGTCCACACTTTATTCAGATCTCCTTCGTTTTTCCCTAAAGCTCCTCTTCCCTGCCAGGATCCCACAGGACATGGGCTCTCAGGGTCTCCCTAGGTTCCTCTTAGCTATGACAAGTCCTCAGACTTTCTTTGTCTGTTTTCTTTTGATTCCTTTTGAGGGCCTTGTCAGTTTTGAGGAGTATTGATCAGGTACTTTGTAGAATGTCCCTCGGTTGGGGTTTGTCTGATGATCTCTCTTTATTTGATGGGAGTTCTGTGTTTTTGAGAGGAAGCCAATAGAGGAACACTGTGGTCTCATCATGCCACGTCAAGGGTGTGCACTCTGAACATGACTGATTATTGTTGAAGCTGACCTTGATCACATGGCCAACGTCATGTGTGTCAGTAACTGTAGAGTTATTCTTTCCAACCCCTGTTGGCATACTGCTATCTTTGGAAGGAAGTGACTCTTGCTCATTTATTGAAGGATATATTAGAAACCAAGATTTGGGTATCAGGTGTAAAGGTTTTGCTTTTAAGCTATGGTTTTAGATTTCTGTCTAATATTCTACTCTAAAGATCATAATTCATTTAAACATGTTGAGTCTTAAACATTAGGGTACATATGGCCCTTCTTTTCACTACATCTGTATCTTTGGGGTAAATACCCAGTAGTGCAATTGCAGGGTCATAGGGTAGCTCTATATTTAATTTTTTGAGGAATCTCTACACTGTTTTCCAAAGTGGCTACACCAACTTGCATTTCCACTGCAGGGGAGTGGGGGGACGGGTGAACCTGGTGGTGGATATTAAAGAGGGCACGTATTACATGGAGCACTGAGTGTGGTGCGTAAACAATGAATCTTGGAACATTGAAAAAATAAAATAAAAAAATAAATATGTTGAGTCTTCTCCATTTTTCACTGTTACAAACTATGTTCAGTGAATCACATAAGCATGTGTAATGGAGGAATATTAGAAGAACTCACTTCAATCCTTTATTTCCCAATAATAACCTCTAAAATGAGTTGATCTGTCACCTTCCGTCTTAGAAACAGTGGTGTGTGCAAGTGGGCATCTGTTGGCCTTGGAAGAGTTCCTCAGCTCCTCCTGTCCCAAAACTCCCACCAGAGCTGCTCATCCTTCTGGTACGGGAGGGAGATTGCACTCAGGGGGCTGAGCTGCTGTGGTCAATGGCTATGCTAGGTGCCCCTGCCTCTGCTCTTCCTCTCCTCTGTGTTCACCCAATGGGAAGTGAGTAAACCCTGAGTTCTCCCTGCCCCCTCAGCTGGCCACAGCTTCAAAGAATTCTAGCCCAGACTAGGAGCAGGTGCCTCATTTGATCATTGTGTGAAAGATAAGGGCTCAGTTTATCACTGTGGGACAGAATGGGAAAGGGTGCTCATCAGAAAGGTGGGCTCCGTTAACAGGTCGTGTTTGCCTCTTTGTTCTATCCTCTGTCCTTCTGCTGTTGAGTCCCCCCAAACATGGTTTTGGAACAAACTATTGGTGGTTTTCCTTTTTTCTTGCTCTCAAATTCCACAGAGCCCCAAACCATACATTTTTTAAAATGTGTTAACCTGTAAGCCACTTCTCTTTGCCCCTGACTTCACCTTATGTTCACTTTTAATCATCTTATTTCGAGTTCCCCTGCAAGAGCCAGCCATATAGAGCTCTATACCATGTCCATGGAAAGTATGGTGCAGACAGCTGGGTGAGGAGTGGGAGCACCAAGCAAGCAACCAACCAACCAGCAGACTCACGTGGGCTCTGGTCTCCAATGGGCCTGAGGCTGGGATTCCACAGCCCCATAGTTCTTAGGAAGTGATCCTCTTCCTCTTTCCTCTGCCTTTCTTTTACTTCTCTTCCCCCTTCCTGACTTCCTCCTCCTTCACCGCTTGGAGAACACAGAATGAGAAATACTTTTCTCCAGGGGAATTATCAGGACTTGGAGACCAGATGACTCATGGGTCCATGGTGGCTGTGGAAGCCTGACCCACATATGTTTTACCCAAATCCCTGCCAGAAAAACCACTCCCATGGAAGGCAGCTCAGAGAGGTGGTTGTCAGGAGCACGTGTATGAATCATAAAAAAAAAATGCTCCCCGAAGTCTGGAGTTGTTAAACTGCATACTAAAATTTGACCTCATTTTTACTTTTTATTTTATTTTTTTTTCAGGTTGTAACATAAATTATGCTTGCAGAACTAATTAGTGAATTTCAGAGCATTTGAAACTTCTGCAAACTATGGATCTCAACACTTACCTGCCAGGTGGAATTATGATGATAAAAAAGGGTAATAAATATAGTCTGGCACAGAGGTTCTTTCAACTTCTCCTTTTATAAGCAGTAGTGTTCAGGGGAGGGAGGGATGTTTGAAAAGAAATCAACAGTGAGTAAACAACATTATGAATTGAAATCGTTCTTGACAGTTTATATTCAGTTCCTGGGCATCTTGTTCTGCTTGCAATCCTAAAAGAGCTCCATAACATATTGTTTAAAGACAGGGCTCTTCTCAATATTCACCACCACACTCACCCAACCTCCCAACCCCCTCCCCACCCAAACCCTCAGTTTGTTTCTCAGAGTCCACAGTCTCTCATGGTTCATCTTCCCCCATGATTTCCCCCAATTCACCCTTCCTTTCCTTCTCCCAATGTCCTCCATGTTTTTTCTTATGCTCCACAAGTAAGTGAAACCATATGATAATTGACTTTCTCTTCTTGACTTACTTCACTCAGCATAATCTCTTCCAATCCTGTCCAAGTTGATACAAAAGTTGGGTATTCATCCTTTCTGATGGAGGCATAATATTTTATTGTATATATGGACCATATCTTCTTTATCCATTCATCTGTTGAAGGGCATCTTGGCTCTTTCCACAGTTTGGTGATTGTGGCCATTGCTGCTATGAACATTGGGGTACATGTGGCCCTTCTTTTCACTACATCTGTATCCTTGGGGCAAATGCCTAGTGGTGCATGAACAATGAATCTTGGAACACTGAAAAAATAAAAGAAAATAAAACAAAATAAAATAAAATAAAATAAAAAAAGCAAACAGACAAATAAATATTTTAAAAATCTTAAAAAAATAAGACAAGGCTCTTTCTTTTTTCCCCCCCAAAAACTTTTATATTATTTTTTCAGTGTTACAAGATTCATTGTTCATGCACCACACCCAGTGCTCCATGCAATATGTGCCCTCCTCAATACCCACCACCAGGCTCACCCAATCCCCCATCCTTTCCCTCCAAAACCCTCGGTTTGTTGCTCAGAGTCCACAGTCTTTCATGGTTCATCTCCCTGTCTATTTCCCCCATTCACCCTTCCTTAGTGAAATAAGTCAAGTGGAGAGAGTCAATTATCTTATGGTCTCACTTACGTGTGGAGCATAAGGAAAAACATGGGGGACATTGTGGGAAGGAAAGGACAGAGCTCTTTCTCATGGGATGCACCACACACTTTGAATCAGAGATCATATAGCCAAGGTGCATGGGCCCAAGAATCACACTGCCATCCAGGCACTTGGGGTCCTGTTGTCTCGGAGATCTTAGATTCCCAAGTGAGAATTGTTCCACCATGTGACACTTCAATGACTCCACTAAACAGAAGAGGAGTTGTCTGCTTCCATATGGCTACTGTGAGGTCCTGACACCACTAGACCCACAGCTAAAAAGCAAGGAAGTCTACTGGCTACATTATTGTCTCTGATGACTGAGAGGCTATGGGTTGCTACTAAACATTGAGGGCGCAGACCGCCATGTGCCCAGGACCCAGGGCATTCTCTGAGCACCTCTTAACAGGTGCACTTCTATGGAAGAACTAATAGTAGAGTTTAATGGAAAACTAAAGAAATACAACACCCCTTCCCCAAAAAAAGCAAGATGACAAAGTACTCAGATCCTTTGGGAATGAAGGCTTGGGCTCCTCCACCATGTAGAGAACCCAGAGTAGCCCAGGTTCTGGCTGAGGGCAAGGAAAACATAGTGGAAGAAAGAAGCCCTAGACACTGGCATGACTTCATGACAAATTACAGAGATAAGGACTGTAGGCATTTTGCATACACTTTGCATACTTTCTTTTTGCTTATATGTATTTTTTCTATATGCTAACTGTTCTGCACTTTCTTCCCCATGTTTCTTTTATGTGTTTTTAAGTTGTTGGACATTAATTTCATAGTCTATGCAACAAGTCCCAGAGAGATGGTGACTAAATGTAAAGAATGATTAATCCAGCCAACAACTGATGCAGTTGGTGGGACGCTATGTCTCCTTACCTTGAGGAAAGGGTAAGGATTTCCTCACCTCTAAGACACATGGCTGTATTTTGTTAGAAAGAAGTATAGAGCCTTTTTGTTGTTATAGAGAAGTTGCAATTGTGTAGGAGGGTATGAGTACAAAAGGGGTGGACTGTGTCAGCTGTTGATTTATTGTCTCTGAGCTCCAAACTGACCCTTCACAGATGCTTTATATAGTTTCCCCTTGCCAGCTGACACAATATTTGTCAGTGAGACCACTGGAGAGTCATTGCCAGAGGAGGGTATTTTCCCTCCTGGATCTGGGGTGTCCTGCTGGCAGGATCCTGCAGTGGCCAGTATTTCCCCAGCACCCCAGAACATCGTCTCAAGAACCACCTTCTCATGAACCACCCCTGAGAACACATTTCCAGCAAGTTCTAGAGGGCTGAATTCTAGCAGGATCTATTGATGTGACACCATGGAAATTTGTCTGCCACCTGGTGAGATGTGACTGTGCCATGTCTCACTGGGCTGAACCCCACAGCCCTTGGCAGTGGCCGGGGGACCTCTGTGAGCTCTCTATCTCAGCCCTGGGCTAGAGAGTGGCTGCTGCTTCAGTCTCTGCTACACCACACTCTTGGGAGGTCTTTCATTTCTTCCTAGCCAATCCTGGGTTACTCCAACCCCCCACTTTACTCAATTCTGTATAGTAAACTTTCCCTGTCTAAATTACTCTGTGGTTTCTGTCTCCTGATGGATCTGTAATTGAGACGAGACTATAAACTCTTGAGAAGGGAAAACTACAAGTTTGAAAATTTTAAAAATCAATGCTGGAACATATTCTTCATGGGCTTATCCATTTGATTTCTTAATGTCCTTTCTTCTGCCCCTTTTGCTCAAACAGCTTCATAAAATATTTAAAGGCAGTCCACTTGCTTCATTTTTGCCGGTGTTGATCAGCCTAACGCATAAAATGCCTCCATTTCAGGAAAACCTTGTAAGCTGAATCCCTCCAATGCTTGCCAGCCTCAGCCTGGTCAAGCTGGAAACCATCTGGGCCTTCGTGAAATTTAAAATGGGAACGTGGAGGGTGGAATTTTACCAAATCTAATGTGTGCGTGTTTGTGAATTCTTTGTGTGTGTGTCTCTCTCTCTTTTTTTTTTTGACCTCAAACTGTAATCTCAAATGAAGAAAAAAATCCCCAGGACTTCAAAGGAAAATTGCTTTTTAATTTCTTAGTGGAATGGTAGTTAAGAGCAAAGCTCTCACAGCTGTACCGGATATAGATTTGGAAAGCCACTTCTCCTCATGATATCAGGCCTCTTCCATCGAAGCAATCAGAACCAGCTGAGGTCAGGAGAGCCCCTCTCCAGCGCAGCCAGACCCGACACGAATGCCTGATTTGGATTTCTGGGATTTGTTTTTCCTCTGGCTCTACTTCCCCCCTCACAACTGCTAAATAAAATATTGTTTGGGTCACGGGGTTTTAAAATTATTATTATTTTTAGAGGGAGCTGTGTTTCTTGTTGGAGAAACAGAGATCTTGGATTCGCGTGCCTGAACCACCACCAGGTTCTGTCGGTACCTTGGGCTAAAGCCCCTTCCTGGAACACGCTTGCGCTTCAGGAGCAGAAAGCACCACGCATGCGCACTAAGTCTACCGCCGAGCCTCCAGCCGGTCGGTGCTCAGAACTGGAGGTGACTTGTGTGAAAGGAGACAGCATCTTCCCAGGTGAAGGTCCGAAAGTGGCAGCTCCCTGTGCATGTCTGCAGTGTTGACGTTCTTCCAAATAAGTCTGGGATTTTTCTGGGAAGAAGAGGGTGTGGTGTGTTAAGAAGGAAAATGTGAATTTCCGGCATGGTTAACTCACCGGCAGATCTTGGAAGCTGCCTCCTCTGCTTTGGGCCGCTTCCACGCTGGCAGTGACAGAGGTTTGGGATTCCTTCAAGCTCAGGAATGTCATTACCTGAAGTTTCCTCCTAAATTCCTTGTAAGGAACCCCACCCTGAAAAGATGGTGGCAGCAGCAAGGCACGGACCCCCTGCCCAGGGTGTGTATGGCTCTGTGTGTAGCACCCCATTCACCCACTCTGGCGGGGAGAATAAAGAGGACAGAGACTTTCAAAGAATAGTCCAGATTTAAGTCCCAAGATGGTCTGGAAAAAAGGGGGCTGTGGTCAAGGTTTTGGAAGCTAAATTTGCAGAAGGCTCCAGGCAGGTCAGAGTGGAGAACAAATGAAGTGGGCCCGCAGGTGCCAGCCTGGGCTGTAGGGGAGAGGATGGGGGAATCTGCAGTGGCCACGTGGCCAGGCTCAGTTCACTGGGGATTTGGAGCATCTGTGGGGTGACCCTGCCATGCCTCATTCCTTAGGCCCTAAGTGGACATCTTGGAAACAATCAGCCTCCTTAGGAGATGATGAGAGACTGTCCTTGGGGAGCCCTCACAGTCTGGCCAGATCCTGCCTTTTACAAAACAAAACAAAACAAAACAAAACAAAACAACCAAACAGTTTACACAAGAATGGGATTGGGGAGATTGGTCTCCTGACTCCCAGTCGCCCAGTCATGCTGGGAGAGCCTGCCCTCTCTCTGCCAGCCCTCACCATACTCCCACTTCCAAGCTCTGGATCAAATGAGTGGGGAAACACCAATGTACCAGCAGAGGTGTGGTCCTGATGAGGGAATTTTTTCACTTCAACAAAGCTTTCTAGAGCACCGACCCTATCGCAGGCTCTGTGCCTGTCTTTTGTGCTTGCTAGCTGTGTGCCCTAGGGTGATCTACTTGCCTTCCTGAATCTTAACTTTACCATTCGTAAAATGGAGATGCTACTAGCTTCCTTTATAGTGCAATTAATATTAAATAAAGCAATGTATATGGGACTAAAGGAATGGCCTTAAAACTCTGCATGATAACATATGTTACCAAAGGAACATTATCTATTGATTTCATCACTGCTTGTTGAGCACTCACTATGGGCCTGATGCTGTTCACACACTGAAGACACAACAGTGAAAGGGGAGGACAGGATACCCACCCTCAAAATCCCACCAAGCCAGTCAGGTCGCAGGGCAAAGATAACCAAATTCCAGGGATGACTTGTATGACTTCGAATGGTTTTTAGAGGCAGCACTTCCAGTGCTGGCTCGAGGACTAACCTTCAGGAAAGCGGGATGTTAGAACCCTCAGCATTCTCTCTGTGATTATATGGTTCCTCTCCGGACCAAGAGTTACCAGGCTTGCCTCCCTCACTCATAAGGATGTGTGTAGTAGAGAATTTTTAGATGGAAAAGCTTTCTGAACTCCTTGGTGTGCACATTACTCACGAGGATATTTTATTCTACAAGAATCTACTGTTTTTAAATGTTCAAACACTTAGAAATGTAGACCAACCACTTAAGGTAGATTTAGATTCAAACTAAATATAAGACTTTTTTTTCTCCTACTCTCTGGGGCTCCTGGTGCAATGAGTTTTGGATGTGAAAGGAAAAGGCATTACTGCACAGTTAACGAAACGGATTCAACAGCCAAAATACCAGTGACTCACTGGCATCCTGTAAATGTTCCTTCTGTCTGGGACTGTCAGGGTCTCTGGCGACCTTGAGACTCCAGGATAACTTAATATATGGCTTAGCCTTTCAATTAAGGGGAAAAAAAAAGATAGAGTCAAGAAAGCAGTTGGTTTGAAATTTCTTTGGAAGAAAAAAGCCCACATGTCTTGTTTTGGTGTTTGTGTCTTAGAACCAAGGGCTAGTTTCTGGTCTTGGGGATTTGTGGGAATCTTTTCGTAAAAATGGCATGGCAACTCCTGTTTAGAGACATAACACTTCTATATTATTAATCACCAACCCAGTCATGGCATGTGGTTTAAAGACAGTAATGAATGTAATGTGGGTATCTTGGCAACAGACAAATAAGGCACCCATTAAAAAACATTAAAGATAACAAGATAAATTATTTCTAGTACATTTAGTTCTTTACAAGCAGAGTTCTTGACACTTGGTCAGTAACAATCTGTGAGTTATTCAGATTACTGTCTAAGATGGTATGTTTCCAGAGATTCAATTAAGCTAATTTTGGGTGCGGATTTCCAGTGTAGCAAGCTCCAGGACTATGCACTCTCTTCTAGTGGTTTGTCCCCAGTGATGATTTCAGTGATGGCTGTGGGTTTCATGCCCCCAAGGATAGTGCCTGCCCGTTCTCATGCAGATATTTTTCCTTAAACGATTTTGTCATCCCAATTTGTAACTGGAGAAAATGAGGGAATTTGAACTGTTATTCATAATTTCGTTGCTTCAGTTTTGGTTTGCCCAGAATTGAAATAATGATTTTAAATGGGGCAATAGTGAACACAGCTCTGTAGGCATGCAGTGAATGTCTTACATACTGTCTCATCAGATTCTCACCCTCTCATGTAACCCTGGGACATGTATTCCCAACCCGTCCTGATGGACAGCATCCTCAGCATCACTGTAAAATTTCCCAGTGTCCCCAGAGCAAGAGAAATAGTGAATGATTTTCAGTAGTTAGGTCTCACCAACCCAAGAGTTGTAGCACTGTGAATGACACCTATTGGAATAGACTCTCAAGAGTTCATCACCGGCTCATGCCATATTTGATCAGCATCTCCATGATTCTTGGGTGATATGGGGTGTCATTGATGTCCTTGTGAGTTTTCTGGGTGTGTGATTTAGGAACCATGGCCTCATGAGATAAGTCCTATTAACATCTCAGTTTTACAGATGGGAAAACTGAGTTTGAGGAAGGTGAGGTACTTAGCCAAGATGATACACCTGGTAAGAAGCCGTGGGGCCAGGAGTCAAAGGTGGGATCGTTGACTCCAGAGCACACACCATTTGCCTCCATATTTGTCACCAAACTTCCAATTAGGGGAGAATTTCAGGACTCGAAAGCTGGATAGCATAAGGACAAAGGACAATTTGGGATGGATGTCAGAGGCATGGGAGGCGAAAAGATGGTCTAGAAGCAATTCATTCATTTTTCTGTTGTCATTTTTCCATTTACTTCATTTGAAAAGCACACATGGCTGGTCCCTGAGCTGTGCCCCACAGAGCTCCCAGTCTGGTGGGAGGGGGTAAGATGATGGGAGCCATACCCATTTGCCGTCTCTGGGGATAGGAGCACAGAGTCGGGGTCTGTGCTAGGCTGGGTAGGAGGCAGAGGGGCAGACAGGGTTATGGGTGGCAAGGACAGAATGAGTTACAGAGAGCAAAGCCAGAAAATAACAGAACGGCTTCTGGAAACTGGCACAGCCCTGCCAAGACTGTCCTTATATTTCAATACCAAATGGCCTGCGCTCGGCTGACTCATCCACATTGTCTTACCTTCATCATATTGTTGTAATTACACTTTTACTAATTGTGAACATGCATGATCAGCAGTCTTTGGGATGTAAAAGCTTCCTTGTGCTTAATGGTGGTGAAATTCACCCTTGGCTCCATATGAAATTTGAAAATAGAAATTCAGTGCCTTAGCAACTTTGACTTACATTTGGTTATGTGTGTTTTTCCTTTTTAAAACCAGTAAGTATGTATGACTCCACCCTTTGATCAAATGCATGATTTTCCCTTCATGCCAGGTCACTTTTTCCTTGGAGGAGGCCACATTTTACAAATGCGGCAATTCAAGGAGCATTTCCTGAGCACCTTTCTGTAAGAGGACTCAGAAGCACTCATTTCTCCACCTGGGACTCAGCCTGGGGGTGCGTGGGGGAGAGCCAAGGGACCCACCAGTACCAAGGACATGCCCAAGGGCAGTGGACTTGAGCAGATTCTTTGGGAATAAGTAAGATCAGGGAAGAGGAGGGGAAGGATGCAGCCAGAGGGGTACCAGGTGCAAGCTGGAGTCCCATGGTAGGTGGCCATTCAGCACACACCATGGCCTCCAGGTTGTGGAACAGCAGGCACCCAGAATAGCTAGCTGGCTTGTAGGAGCCAGTGAAGGAGCACTTACAGAAAAGGCAGAGGGAGACAGGGGTCTGATTGTCAGAAGCTGAGCTACCTTGCTGGGAGACTGGAGTTTTCTTGAAGCCATTGAAGGATTCTAAGCAGGTGAGGGTGATAACTCCGATGATCTGACCCATCAAAGGAGCCACAGCTATGCAAAGGCAACCCTTAGTACATATCATACCGCTGAAAATAAATTTTTACAGTCCAGCTATATTATATCATCACTCAGCAAACACTGATGGGGCTTTGTATCCCAGGCACCATACTGGGGATGGCTTCTGAGGGCGACCTTCTTCCTGGACAGGAGCACCCAAGGAGCACTAGCACTAACCACCAGAGCCCCATTTGTGTCTCTCATGTCCTGCTTACCCTCTGCCTCCCCTTCCATCTCATTACAAAGTAGAAAGAAGAAAGAGTAAACTGTCTCAGGGTGCTGGATGGTTTTTGTCCAAACTGAAGAGGGTTTCCATTTGCTTCAGTTGACAGGGAATGGTCCTTGAGCCACTGGATCATGAAGGCTGCCTATCTCTGTCCTTGGTTTTTATTTATTTATTTATCTATCTATTTATTTATTTAGATTTATTTATTTGTTTGTTTATTTGACAGAGAGAGAGAGAGATCACAAGTAGGCAGAGAGACAGAGAGAGTGGGAAGCAGGCTCCCTACTGAGCAGAGAGCCCAACGCGGGGCTCAATCCCAGGACCCTGAGATCATGACCTGAGCCGAAGGCAGAGGCTTTAACCCACTGAGCCACCCAGGTGCCCCTGTCCTTGGGTTTTAAAAAGAAAAAGCCCATCTGCTGTATGTCTTTTAAAACATTTAGCAGGGCATAAGAACATTTTTCCTTTTTCCTAAGAAAGGTGTAAAATGGTTTCTTTATACTGCCCTACTCTGCAGAAACCCATTCTGCTTTCTGATACACAGCTTCTCTGCCTTCTTTTCTCAACTTTTCCTAATTCAAAAGTTCTGATAAGATAGATATCTGTTGTGTGCATATGTATGTGTGAATTTCTGTGTGTGTATGTGTGAATTTCTGTGTGTGTATGTGTGTGTGCGTGTGTGTGTGTGTGTGTGTGTGTGTGTGTGTGTATGAGAGAGAGAGAGAGAGAGAGAGAGAGAGAAAGAAAGCATTCTAGAGAGTTCTAGAAGCTCAAGAATCTCTTGTTGGCTGTGTGCTGAGGTAGATGACGTATGTGTGGGACAGCCTCCCCATCTTTCACCCAGCTTTTGTGATCAGGTAGGGGCTGACCTTCATGATCTACATCAATAGGCCACTGGGGCCCTCTGCCTTCTGGTAGGGTTTGACCAGTATGAACTAGGTGCAGGAAGTTGGAGGATGAGAGGCAGGTGGGTCTGAGTATCTATATACATGCTGGGTGCCCATTCCATAAGGCCCTCCCTGGTTTGGTTACATCCCTTCATCAAGGATCCTAGTTCCTGTCACACAGTCATCTCATAACTGTCTTGGGTTCTGGCCTGCAGTGGTGATGACTCCCCGGGTCCTGTTCTTCCTGCTGTTAGTTGCCCCCACTGCCCTTCAAATTCCCTCTTGGGAGTGCCATAGCACCAGCTGGGTTTTGCCTGGATCCTCCCTGAAGCAGGTGGGACTGAACCGCAGTGACACAGAAGGGGGAGTCACAAACATCCTGGCTGCCCACAGATGGTGACACAGTGGGTCTTTTTTCTGAGGAGTGAAGTGGGGAAGTCTGTGCCCAGGAAGGCATGGAAGCTGAGAAGTCATCCCCACAGGTAGTTGTGCTGGAAGTCACAAGGCACAGTCACTTAAAAACATTCAAGTATAACTTATAGTAAGAGAAACCCCATTTTCATGGACAGTTGGGATCATTTTGACAAACATACCTCACCACACATCCATCACCACAAATGAAGACACAGAGTGGCCCCATCACCTGCCAAACCTGCCCCATGGCCCTTTGAGGCTGGTTGTCCCATCCATTCCTACTAGAGCAGTAAGAGCACCACTGGTCGGTCTTACTTTAGGCATATTTTATGAGGCTATTTTCAAATCACATTTTCTGAAAACGAGTTCTATAAAAAATAAGACTACATTGTAAAAAGTATGTTGGATATTTCTCATAATGAAAGCTCGCACCTGCCTTTTTTTTTTTTTTTGGAAGGAAGGTTTTATTTTTTTATTTTTCCCCCAAATACTTTTATTTTTTCAGTGTTACAAGATTAACTGTTCATGCACCACACCCAGTGCTCCATGAAATATGTGCCCTCCTCAATATGCACCACCAGGCTTGCCCAACCTGCCTTGTAAGGCAAACTAGTCTGTTGATGAATAACAATAATGATTTAGGGGGAAAAAAGTGCCCTGAGTGGTGTCAAATGTCCCTCTCTACCACTCTGTTTTTTTAAATTGCGATATAACTGACATATACTATCGTATCCATTTTAGATGTGCAACATCACTGCACATAGCTACAATTTCATTCTCAAAATGAGAACTTTTAAAATCTATTTTTTGAGCAACTTTCAAATATATAGTACAGTATGGTTAACTAGAGTCACCACACTCTACATCACATCCCCAGGACTTATTTATCTTATTACTGAAAATTTGTATATGACTGATTTTTTTAAATTTGCAAAAGATTCACCATGCTGAAAGTTTATGGATTTTTACTAATGCCTAAAGCCATAAATCTACCATTGTAGTTTTCTACAGAATAGTTTTACTGCCCTATTGATCCCTTGGACTTCACTTTTCTTTTCTTCCCCTTCGCTCCTGACCATTTTACTGTTCCAACAGTTTTGCCTTTTTCTAGAACATCATGCAATTGGAATCATGCACCATGTAGCTTTTCAGACCAATTTCTTCTTTTACTTACTAATATGCATTTAAGGTTCTTTGATTTTTTTCATGGCTTAATAGCTCATTTCTTTTTATCACCAGATAATATCACCATTTTCCTTTGCTAGTATCAGAATTCTTTGGGCTTTCCTATATAGACCACCATGCCATCTGGGGATAAAAATATTTTTATTTCTTCCTTTCCAGCTGGATGCCTTTTCTCCCTTTTCATTGTCTCATTGCACTGACTAGGACCTCAGATATGGTATTGGATTTCTAGAACCCTTGCTATATGGCTACATGAGGCCACGTGAGGAAGGTTTGGTAGAAAATGTATGGTGTGTGCTTGTGGCCATGGCGTAGGGTCCTTACACAGGGCACCAGCCTCCCCTTCAATTAGGGGTCTTTGGGACTAGAACTGGGTGAGATCCGGTTATAAGACAAATAAGAACCAGGGATATATTGTGTAACCTTGTGACTAGAGCCAATGCTACTGGGTGGTAGATTGAAAGTTGCTGAGAGAGTAGATCCTAAGAGCTCTCATCATAAGATATTTTTCTCTTTTCTTTCTATTCTATCTAATGGAGATGATGAATGTTAACAAAGCCTATTGTGGCAATCATTTCACAATATATGTAAATCAAACCATCCTGCTGTACACTTTAACTTACACAGTGATGCGTGTCAATTATTTCTTAGTAAAACTGGAGGAAAAAGAACTGGGTGAGAGGCCAGGGCTTCCTACTGGGTGACTCAGTCATGTTCCTGCTCACTGGACTCAAAATTTTTCTAGTTATATATATCAAGTAAAACTTTAGTAGGCTTTTCATGTCTTTCATCCATAGGAAGCACTGGATAAATTAGCCATGACCATAATTCCCTGCAGTACAAAGCACATTACCACCCTGACCCTGAAGCCCCCTTTGATGTGGATGGTTAGGCGCAGCTATCTAGCCTCAGTCGCTCTGGGATTCCATCACCCCTACTGAAATCAGGTCAGAGGGGCTGTTTCACATCTCCCGTTTTATTCTCATTCACAGAGGATGCTGGGGCAAAGGTTTTCAAGGAGGCTGCTTCTCAATTCCTTGTTTGGTGTCCTTTGGGACCACCTGAAGACAAAGTTAAGATGAAAGTGAGTGGGTTCCACATAATAAAGCCTACTTCTTTATCTTCATCTCCCTAAGCATTTGGATTCCTTTCTCCACACTATGCTGCAGGAGTTCTGACATCCTGACCTCGTCGAATGTAGGTCACCAATAAATCCAAGTTTCAGTCAATGAACAATGCCAACTAGCAAAGCCATTCCAGCTGTGAGAGCTAGAACATGAAGCCCTGAATCTTGTAAAAGTGTTCCCATATTAGCAAGTTGAGTCTCATCCAGTTACATTTCATCTTGCTTGGTTTGGTACCTTTAAAATCTACATGTACTTCTTGCTCCTGGAAATACAATCCTTGCAGTGCTCTCCGTGTATATGCCGTCAACTTCTGCAGAAGACCCTGGGTCACCACGAGCCTGAGCTACAGGACCAGAGGCAATGTGGGATGAGCCCAGAGGGGCCTAGTCATCCCAACAACTGCCCCATGTGGTGTTCCATAACACACAGTTATGGTGTTCCTACATAACTGAAGGAGATTTGTGACTTCGAGTCTTTCAGATTATTCTAAATTGATCTAATTTTCCCCTCCCATGTAGCAGTGCCCAGCTTCTTCCAAATTAGCTGCCTTTCTCTTAACATAGGAGTCTTGCCAAAGGTGCATTATCAACTTGGTTGGAATTGGTTGAACTCACAACCAGCTTGGTTGCTTGATCTCACATAACTAGATTTGTGACTGACTGAATTTCAATTATGTCTGTCATGTGGACACATAAAAATAAATAATTATTTTAAGTCTACAGGAGAATCCTTTGCATTCTCTGTGCATACTCGAGCTGAGTTTAAAGTCTTGAGCATATCATTTTCTTTGTGAAAAATGTCTAGCACCATGAGAAGCAACTATCCCACCTCATCCTTGAAAGTTACAAGTGGCTGGAGAAATGAGAGGACATTCAGGAAATTAAGAAATATATTCTCTGGTGCAACAAGGAATCAGTAATAATGGCTTATACCCCAATTATAATAGGAATCAGGGTGACACTTAAATGGAGAAGTAACCTCATCATTAACTCAGCATACGCTCAAGGTAAAGCTGACAGATTCAGCTGATAAAGAAACACTGAAAAAATAAAAATTAAAAAAAAATAGGGAGAACTTGTTAGATTAAGATAGTTTGTTCCTTACAATGATGGCAAAAGTAAGTGTAACAAAGGTACCCCCTCTCCTTGTCCCTTGTCCCACAGGATGTTAGTAAAGCAGCAGAAACCCAAGCATGATTACTTGAGTCATTGGCAACCTGCTGGTAAGGACTGATTTCATGCTGTACCTAGGCAGTTTTATTGTCTACAGCTGTGCCCTAATGGTGGCGTTTGGGGAAACAATGGGGTGGGGAAGTTAGAGAGTCTCATACCTCATTAGAACCTAGGAGGTTTACCTGTTATGATGAAGGAAGTAGAGAATGAGGATAGGGTGCCATGTTCTAGAGAAAGATCTGAATGAAGGTGGCACAATAAATGATCAAACAAGTAAGTGTATGATGAGGAGGTGGTGGTAAGGCATGAGGAGGTGCGAACCAGGAATAAGTGGGTGGGGATCAGTGAGGATGCTCTGTCTAGTTATGTTCTGTGTCTCTGGCTTTTATGTCCTTTCAGCACCTCCTACCTCTACTGTAGGTTGGAGAAGTCCTAACCCTCACTACCACCTTTTTATACTTGGGTGAAAGAAATTTCTGCTCATCCTGGACTAAGGAATGGAGACATCCACCTCTTTATCTCGATCACTATAGCTTCTGAAATGCTGGCCAGATTTGGTCTCATCAGTCCTGCTGCCTACCTGACATAAAGTCCTACCATTTGGGAAACCAGGGCTCACACAGTGAGTGCAGGGCAGTGAGAGAGTAGAACCATTCCATGTTTTAGGTGGGGGTTGGTGGACTTGAATATTCTACAAAAGGATGTGTTCTCTCTTCCTTGATCAGGACTTCCTTAAGCAGTTAATCCTGCAACTTCTTTCTTATAATTTTCCAGAATTGGACACAAGGAGGCTAAGAAATTCCTTATTAGCTTCTGCACAAAGAGGGCATCTCATGTGCTGCAGAGTGCTGTCAAGCCCTTCCCTGTCCCTCTCATCAACATAAGTTTTTAAATGGTTGACCACCTCTGGGAAGAAAGTGCAGACAAAGTATTGTTCAGAAAACTCATGGAGGGGCACCTGGGTAGTTCAGTGGGTTAAAGTCTCTGCCTTCAGCTCAGGTCATGATCTCAGGGTCCTGGGATCGAGCCCCGCATCGGGCTCTCTGCTCAGCAGGGAGCCTGCTTCCTTCTCTCTCTCTGCCTGCCTCTGCTTACTTGTGATCTCTCTCTCTGTCAAATAAATAAAAAAATTAAAAAAAAAAAAGAAAAAGAAAAAGAAAACTCATGGAGACTCTAAGAGTAGGATAGCTGGTTTGCAGGAAGGGTCCCATCAGCCAGCCTGTTTCCTTGTTCATCCCAGTACCTACACACTAAACCGTTGAATGTGTGATCATGGTGGCAAGGTTGGAGGTCTTGCATGGGTTCAATCATATGGGTTCACTCTTACCAGGAGTTATCTCCTATTGCCACCCCTGAATGGCTAGGCTGTTGATAGCAGGACTCAATGCTGAGCGCTCAGTCTGGTACTATCCCTATAAGAAAAGCCAGCCAACTGCTGACAGTTGATTACATCATATCCTTCCACCTGTAAGGGCTGTGACTCATCTTTACTGAAATGAACATCTATTCTGGATAAAACCTTTTTCCCTGAACACAATTCCTTTGACAATTGTGGCATTCTAGAGTTCACTGAATGTCTGTTTTACTGATACACATTTATGTAAAACATCGCTTCAGACCAAAAAACCAATTTTATAGATTTACGGACCATATACCACATCACCATATATCACATCGTCATCTGGTTTTGCAGATTAAAGGTTCAGACCTTCTCTCTCATTGGAGGTGTTGTACCCCAAGATACAATATATGGACTAAGCTCATAGCTGATGCATGGTCCCATTAGCTAGAATATGTAGGCTTGGGTGACAAGAGTTTGAAGTAGAACTGCCTCTCATAATGTCACTTTCAATAATCCTAAGTAGAATCTGTGTTTCCCATACTTTAACATCAGGCTCTTCTAGTGTGCAAACCCTGATCCCCACGCAGGGAACTTACACTGAGTTCACTGATTCCAAAGCTGTGAGTACAATTTGTTCACTTTGGACGCATCATGCCAGTGGATCAGCAGGCAAGGAAGGAGGGGTAACTGACACTTGTCACAAGGAGCCAGGGGAGAAGACTTTCTGGAAACTGCAGAACTCACTGGAACACCATCAGTGATGTCAGTGACAGACCATTGCAGGCCATTGCAGCAATCATGACCTGACAAAGGCAAGGAAACAAAGCCTGTAGGGGTGAAGATCTGAGTCATCTGACCAGGCAACCAATCTAGATCAGCTGAAGTGTTAGCTAAAGGTGAGGGGGATCTGGAAAGGATAGTGATGAGGGAGGTGATGAAAAATTGAATAATGATGGAGCCCTTGGAACAAATAGTGGCCCTGAGAATTTACCTTGTTCCACGAACCACGTGTGCTAAGTCTCAAAGACTCAATTTGGGTTGTACTGAATGTAATTTAGGGCAGTTGTGGATCTGAGAAGTGTAAGGGATCCATATATCAGATATCTTTGAGCTTCTCCTTCACCTTCTTGGCCTCACCTAGATTCCAGCTGTGACTGTTGTGGGAAGCTCTGCATAGCTTCCACTCACATTTTGCAGACATCTCTGGCCTCAAGCATGAGCTCACATCCTTCACTCCCTGTCTTGGAGCTCCTCCAGTGCTGTGGATATGGTCGGTCCCTACATGGCATACATATAGGGACAGCTTAGTAGTGTGGCTATAGTGTGGGGACAACCAGTGTGGCATAAGGGCTAATAAATAAATGTATTCCCTTTTGATCTTTGGGGGGAAAATTATAAGAGGAATTCTGTTTGATAAGGTCCTAGGTGGGATTGAACACCTGTTGCCCATAGCAGTGACTCTTATAATAGACTTTACTTTTTCTCTTTCCTTTGCTCTTCCTGGTCCTTTATTTCTATGCTTTAAGATCATGTCTCTAATAAAATTACTGCACACAAGTTTGGTTCAAAATCTGCTTTCAGGACAGTGAGTTGGAGTGGAAGCTAGGTTCAGCACTCTCCCAGGGATTGGCTGACAGCTCAAATTAACCAACCATGTGATGGGACCAGATAGGACAGCAGTGATAGGGCAGCCAAGGTTGCAATGTGGATGGCTAACAGGGCCAGATAGCTCTCTGGAATTCCTTGCTCACTTTTATCCCCTTGCCCTCTTGACATGGTTTCACTCATCCTCACCTCTTTCCTGAGCTCTAGGTGTGTACCGACACAGCTATTTAAGCATGTTCATGGCCAAAACCAAGTGTGTTACCTCCCAAAGTCATCTATCCCCCCAAGCCTCCTGTTGTTGATGCTGTCACACCTTCTTAGGCTCATAACAGTGGATATCTCCTTGATCACTTCTTTTCCCTACAACCAGTGACCAGTTCTGCCTCCTCAAGGTCTCTTTAACTTACCCTTCCTTTCAGTTCCACTTGTGCTTGTTCCAGGCCAGACCTTCCTCATCTTTCCTGGTGTTTGACCAGCATTTCAGAAGCAGTGTGTCTGCCTATAGCAGCCATTCCATCATTCAGCAATCAAAATCACTCTTATTGCCAAGATTTTTGTTCTAAAACCTCTCATTTGCTGGAGGGGAGGGGTTTGGGGGATTGGGTAGCTGGGTGATAGACATTAAGGAGAGGGCACATGATGTAATGAGCACTGGGTATTATATAAGACTGAGGAATCACTGACCTCTATCTCTGAAACTAATAATACATTATATGTTAATTAATTGAATTTAAATTAAAAATTAAAATAAAATCTCTCATTTGTCCATTTAACAAATGTTTGTTGACTCCCTATCTTCCAGCAGCAGTGGAAAGAGACAAAAATCTGAATTCCTTGGCTTAGTTTTCTAGACTGTTCACAAGCTTACTCATATTTGTTTCTTTCACATTGTTTCCAGCCTTCACATTCTACATCACAACTCTACTGAGCTACATGGTGACAAGTGGACCTTATCGTCCCAGTCTAAGATGGTTAGCTCAAGGAGAGAGAGAAGAAAGGTGTCTTCTGATCCAGTGCTACCCTTAGACACAAAATCAAAAGCTTCAGTGGTATCCAAACTTGGAGAAGCTGTAGAGGAAAGCTGAGCGAGATGTATTCCAGCTCTCTAGAACAGTGTGTATAAGGGCACTGAGGCAAGCAGGAAGTGTCTTTCATAGTGATGGCTCTGGGTCATCAAAGCCCTCAGGCAAGGAGTCAGTCTGAAAGACTCAAATCTAGATCCTCATCCATCTGTTCCTCTCTGTAGGATTTGAACCTTGGACCACCCCTCAGTCTCTCCCATCATCTTGCTGCAATTTCTTGTTTACTCTTCCAGTGCCCAGACTCTGACCTTACTGAGTTCTGACATTACTCTTCATGTTGATGGGACTTTGCTCCATTGCTTACGCTCCCCTAGTACCGGGGCAGACAACCTACACATTGTTCTTGCTCTTGACTTTCCCAACTTATGTGATGATAACCCAGATAAGACCACCCTACAGTGGGGCCAGAAATGAAAGTTTGGGGCAAAATGGGAAATCAGTGGCGGCACTAGTAAAGCATCTTCCCTGAGGGGACAGCATGTGCAGAGGAAGAGCTGTGAAAGCCTGGGGGCTGGTGGGACAGGAACAGACAGAAGACAGAAACATGACATGAGTAAAGAGTTGAGAAGTGTCAAAGCTGGAGGAGACCCAAGAACAGGTCATATGGCCAAGGTCAGACCTCAAAGCTTATGTGGATCTTGGCCAGGACAGTTTATGATACACGATTGTCAAATAATCAAGGTATTACCCACCAGACTACGGCATTGCGGTGGCAGACAGAGTAACTGATGGGGAACCAGAAGCTTGAGTTTTGTTGTGACCTTGTAAATAATCAGTGGAGTAGCTTCCCCCACCCCTCAAATACTAGCCAATCTCTGGGGTTTCATAATTGGCAGTTTTCTGGCCATCTATGCATTGTTGGGGTTTCCTTTGAGAGCACCACTTCTTCCACGTAGGACTTGATTCTCCCCAATGGGCACACCCAGACAAGACTCAATTATTTCTTATTACTTGGATGTTTGGAACTTCCTTGATTCTCCCTTTTAAGCCTGGTTTTCAGCTACTTTCCAATTATGCAAGCCACTCCATATCCTCCCAATAAATTTATTTGTGGATTGAGGTAGTCAGAGTCAATTTTTGTTCCTTGTAGCCAAAGAATCCAAAATGATGCAGAACATTTCTGCCTCTGATCTTCTGTCCTCTGTGATTTCAAGCATTAGGATATCATGAGTTTGGAAGGGAATTGTGCTATGGAAAGGCTCTTAACTTGGGAAATACTCCTGGAGGTGGAGGCCTGACGGGGCTGTGCTCTATCTTCTCTATGTATCCCATCCCAAATGCATGCAGTAGTGGGCTGATGCTGGTTACTGTCTGCTACAGTGACCTTTTTGGGTAAAACTCTGGTCTTTAGAGCAGTGATTTAGGTGCTTTAAGTCCAATAGTGGTACCTCTGGGGTTATTTGGGGGAGGGTCTGGGGGATTGATTGTGTCTCCATTACTTTCTGCCACTTAATCAGAATCACTCCTCTTGATCTGTTTCATATATTTTCTTTATAAAATTTTATTTGAAAAAATTTCATTTCCTTACTAAAAAAGAAGCTTAAAAGCCACTGCTTTGACAGACTCAACTCTTGAGAGATTTCCCAGATGGAAACTCACTGAAAGTCTGGTTCTACTTTGTCATGATAACTGGTTGATGACTATCCATTGGCAAAATGCACGTAGGCATGGAAGCTATTTTCTGAAGAATTTGAGCTGAAAGCCCAGTTGTACTGACTCTGTACCACTATGTGTTTAAACATGACTCAACTAACGGATTAAGTTAATGGAGTTAATGTGTGTGCAAGGCTATTGCCAAGAGAGCCAATGGGAGGAAAATCACTTCTAGAAAGACACTTAGAACAAGCTTGGGGAAGTCCAATATCCCAAGGCTACTGGGTGGTGTATGTAACCTGGGACAACTCACATGAGCTGAGTAATCTATCTCCTGCCAAAGGCAATAGCACACTGGGCTGTCTTAGTCACTGTGGCTGCAGCAGTAGAGGCACAAAAATGGGCAGTAGTTTTGGAATGGCTGAGGTGCAGCATGAGCAGAGAGAGATAATGTGCAGCATTTTGGGCTTGTTGAGATTAAGATGACTGAGCATCTCAGTGAATGATCACAGGAAGGGAGGAGAATGGAGAACCTGAGTTGGAATTGTCAGTGCAAAGCAATGGATACGATGAGAACATGGATGCTATTTAGAACTAACAGACTACACAGTAAAGGGAGGATAGTAAACTGTAGTTTTAGAGTGGATTGTGTTAGGATAGTGATTTAGGCAAGGTTTGAGAGGGGCTCCTGATTAATGATCTGTAGATACTACAAACAGTAGATACCATTTTTCATGTATCTATTCATGCCAGACACTGTACTTGGCACCTTACATTCATCATCTCATTTCATTCTTAAAAAAATTCACAACCACCAGACACACAAGATGTAGATGGTGTTAGTTCCATCTAATGATTTATTTATATATTTTTTAAAAGGACTAGGAAACATGACCTGCTCATGGTTGCCTTGTGAGTAAGTAGCAGATGGAGTTTAAATTCTGATCTTACTGATGAAAGGATCTTATATTTTTACCTATATGAGGTGAAATTTTAGAATTATGTAGCATATAAATGTACTGTCCTGATATTCTCCTAAAATTAATTAAAACTCCTCATCCAAGGAAAATTGCAAATAGTAAAAAATATACTAGGCAAACAAGTGGAGTTTCTACACAAATTACAGGCAAGATATGTAATTTTACACAAATTACAGGCAAGATACAGGAGTTTCTACACAAATTACAGGCAAATAGGAACCTTTGACAAATTATATTCTTCTCATAACTAACTTCTAAAAGTTGAAAAACACCAATCCCTCTCCCATTTGAAACATAAAAATGAAGTTTTTCTACATCTGAACACCTCTCAAATCTTTTAGCTTCTCTCCATCCCCAGAGGCAACCACTCCAGTGAGTACCACGGTCATCTTTTGCTTAGATCAGTTAAATCACCTTCTGATTAGTCTTCCTGCATCCACTCTGATCCTCCAAATATTTCTCACATTCACAGCCAAAATAATCTCTGAAGAATGCTAACTCTACTCAGAACTCTTCCGTGCTTTCCGACTGCTCATATGATAAATTCTCAAGGCTCTTCTCAATGAGGTTCTGGTTTCCTTTGTCAACCTCTTTTCTCCTCACTACTATCCAGTCTCTCTGCCATCTCTGCTCAGCCAACCACTCACCGTATTTTGCCCTCACTTGCCTCCATTTCTTTGTTTTTTTTCCCCCCAAATATGTTTATTTTATCTTTTCAGTGTTACAAGATTTATTGTTCATGCCTCCATTTCTTTGAACATGATGTTTTACTGCCCAACATTTTCCTTTTTCTTCTGTCCCTTCCCAGAAAGAAGTCCTATTCACTCTTCAGGTCTCAGTGGGTAATTTCCTTTCTTGAGAGAATCTCTCCTTAGTTCCCTAAATTAGGGTATTACAGAATCTAAAAGCACACTATGCTTTTCCTTGTACCTCATTTATACTTGCAATGAGTTGTTTGATAATTTTTTCAGTTGTCTGTAAGCCTACCATGATGCCTTGCACATTGTAGGTGCTTAATAAATATTTGTGGAAGGAATGAATACTTGAAGGTCATAACATGGCATTGGTCTGGCTTAGCTTACGCTCTTCAGAAAAAGGAGCCTGAGACAAACACATATTAACACTTACATGGGGAAGTGATTCTAAGAGCAAAACTAAGGGGTAGGGAAAGCATATCAGGAAAGAAGAGAGACCAATGTGAGATATGCTGTCAGGTTGACCACTGCTATAAGAGAGTGAGTACTCAATGCCATGAAACTTGAGAAACCACACAAAGTGTGAATCAGAGTCATTTTCAATGCTGTGGGATTGCATGGAAAGAAGTGTTTATTCAATGGACCTTATCTCTCACTGCTCAAAGATTTTCCCAATGAAGCATTAACTACTGCTGTAGATTGAATGTTTGTATCCCTTCTAAAATTCATGGTAAAATCCTAACTCCCAAGGTATGGTATTAACAGTGGGGTCTATGGGAGGTGACTAGTCATGAAGGTGGAGCCCTCATGAATGGAATCAGTGCCCTTATAAAAGGACCCAGAAACAATAAATCTTGTAACACTGAAAAAAATAAATAAAATAAATAAATAAATAAATAAATAAATAAATAAAAATTAAAAAATTAAAAAAAAAGACCCCAGAGAGCTCCCTCTGCTATTTGAGGGCACAGTGGGAAGATGGCTGTCTGTGAACCAGGAAGTTCTCACCAGACACCAAATCTACCAGTACCACAATCTTGGACTTCCCAGACTCCAGAACTGTGAAAAATAAATATTTGTTTTAAAAGCCACCCAGTCGGTGGTATGTTGTTTTAGCAGCCTGAATGGACCATACCTCTGGGTTGTGAATATGTGGGCGGCTTTCTGCAGCATCAGTGAATGCCCCAGAGTTATCAGAAGCCATGGCTAGTAGCTAAGAGATGTGGTGTGGGCCTGAGGCAAGGTGCTGTCAGGTCGCACCTGGATGAAACTAAGAGAGCCAAGGCATTGCATCCCCAGTGGGTTGTCACTGAGGTGCTGGAATAGGAGACAAGCGTGTGTGTTGTATCTGGGTCCACTGTTTGTGTCTCCTGTGTCTAGCCATGCTGTACGTTATATCTGGCTCCAATTCTAAAAGTGTTATCTCACTGATTGTTAGAACAAGATGCTACCCTATGACCCTGCAATTGCACTACTGGGTATTTACCCCAAAGAAGTAGATGCAGTACAAAGAAGGGCCACATGGACCCCAATGTTCATAGTAGCAATGGCCACAATCACCAAACTGTGGAAAGAACCAAGATGCCCTTCAGCAGACGAATGGATAAAGAGGATATGGTACATATATACAATGGAATATTATGCCTACATCAGAAAGGATGAATATCCAACTTTTGTATCAACATGGACAGGACTGGAAGAGATTATGTGGAGTGAAATAAGTCAAGTGGAGAGAGCCAATTATCTTATGGTCTCACTTACATGTGGAGCATAAGGAAAAACATGGAGGGCATTGTGAGAAGGAAGGGAAAGGTGAATGGGGGGAAATCAGAGGGGGAGATAAACCATGAGAGACTGTGGACTCTGAGCAACAAACTGAGGGTTTGGGAGGAGGGGTCAGGGGTTGGGCAAGCCTGGTGGTGGGTATTGAGGAGGGCACGTATTGCATGGAGCACTGGGTGTGATGCATGAACAATTAACCTTGTAACACTAAAAAAATAAACATATTTGGGAGGAAAGAAAAAAGATTCCTTCACTCTCTCTTGCTGAAAAGTAAGATCTAGTGTGATCTGTGACAGTTTCCTTAAATGTGGTAGCTAGACCCAATCTCTGTAGATTTAAAACAAGAGGGTTAGTGACACGATGTTGAGTCACTGCAACTTCAGACTGGTAATCCACAATTGATACTTATCTCTCCTTTTTCCATGACTCATTCTATATTTTGCTCACCCTACAGAAGCACTTTGTGGATCCGCTACTTGTGTGGGAAGAGTTAGATCTGCATCCATGAAGGGGCTGAGTCTTTACACTGACTTGCACTTATCCAATTATAGGGGCTTCAATTTTCCTCTCACAGTTATCCCTGGGGAGTCCTGGAAGCACTAAGATATACTTGGCTGTAGCTTCTTGGTTCATCCCTCCCTTTTCCCATTGTGCAGGAGAGTGGTTCTAGAAGCGTGGTCTACAGACCTCTGGGGGTTCCCGCAAGACCCTTGTAATGTTCTGTAAGGCCAAATCTATTTTCAAAATAACGTTAAGAATATATTAGAAATAGGGCAGAAGACTATAGGGAAAGAGAGAGAAAACAGAATGAGAAGTCATCAGAGAGGGAGACAAACCATGAGAGGCTCTTGACTATAGGAAACAAACTGAGGGTTGCTGGAGGAAAGGCGGGTCAGGGGATAGAATATTGGGGTGATGGACGTTAGGGAGGGCATGTGGTGTGATGAGCACTGAGTGTTATACCCAACTGATGGATTATTGAATGTTACATCTGAAACCAGTGATGTACTATGGTTTAGCTGATGGAATTAAAAAAAAAGAAAGGCAAAAAAAAAAAAAAAAACATTTAAGAAAATAACTCATTAACCGGCTATTTATGTGTCTACTTCAGCCTTCAAGAGGTGGAGTGTACTCCCCATTCCTTAAGTGTGGGCTGCACATTGTGACTGCCTTCTGAAGAGGACAATGTGGAAAGGAGAGGCAGAAGGAATAACTCTACAGTGGAGAAATCTGAGAAGCACCATCTCAGTTAGGTGACCAAGGTCAACATCAACAGTGATAAATCATGTTGATAGCATGGACTCTTTTTTTTCTTTCCCCCAAATACGTTTATTTTATTTTTTCAGTGTTACAAGATAGCATGGACTCTTGATGTGGCATTTTGTCTCTGTGGTCTTCCTCTCAAAAAAAAAAACAAAAACCCATAAACTCAATCTAATCAAGAGAAAACATCAAAACTATCTCAATTAAGGGATATTCTGCAAAATATCTAACCAACATTTCTCAAAACCCCATGAGCAATAAATTACTGTTATTACACCAAAAACAAAAAACAAACAAAAAACTGTCAAGGTCATCAAAACCAAGGAAAATCTGAGGAACAGGTACAATCAAGCCTAAAGAAGGATCATGACTAATGTCACATGGTATTTTGGCTGGGATCTTGGAATAGAGGAAGGACATTAGGTAAAGACTAAAGAAAATCACATAAAGTTTGGACTTTAGTCAATAATGATATCTCAGAATTGGTTCCTTTGTTGTCACAAGTGTGTCATACTAATGCACGATGTAAAAAATAAGTGAAAATGGATGTGGTATTTGTGAGAGTTCTCTGTACTATCTTTGTAATATTTCTATAAGTCTAAAAGTATCCTAGAATAAAAAGCTTATTTTAAAAAGCCCACGGGACATTTTTGCTTTTACAGTGTATTTGACAGTTTCTGTGATGGTGTAAAAACATCAGATCAGCACCTTGGCAGGAATCTAAGCAGTGACACCCAACTCTATCAGTGTACCCTGTCTTCTCCATGATCACACCAGTACAAACTTCTTGTTTTATCAAGTCTTGACCCTTGAGTACCTACCTTTTGAATATTCTGAGAAGCACACATAAAGCACCTCAGTGTTCCAAAATAGAAAGGTAGGTTACCTTGAGGAAAAGCCCTTGTGTGCTCAAGCTGTAAGCTGAACTCATCTGTGTGTGTGTGTGTGTGTGTGTGTTTGAGTGAGATGTCATTTTTACTCAGAAGAATAATTGACAGACAAATTATGGCTATTCAGACTTACGTGTTTGGCAAAGTGTTGCTCAGAAATGAATGAAGTGAGCTTGTTACATCAAGGAAAACAATTAACAGTATTTGTGGTCAATGACAAAAGTTAAACTTTTAAGCACAAGTTAGATATTATACAATGGTCATTAATCCAGATGGTATCCTGGAGCTCTGGATCTTTGTTCATGAGCATATTTACTTCTAGAATTTATTTTCAATTTCTTAACTGCCTGTGGCTTTCTAACAAATAAATATCATTGTGTTATTAATATCTGAATGCATCTCTGAAACCACAGTTTATAGAGAGAGCATTTTCTTTTCCCACTCTTCCAAGTGCCTTCATCTGGGTTTTGTGAACACTGATAATAATTATGCTGTAAGGCAGAGAGTAAAGGGACAGTGGCTGTTCCAACAGTCTTGAAGGTCAGAATATTGTCAGTCTTTACCAATCCAACTGGAGTATGATTGCCTATGTGGAAGACTCCAGATGGGCTCAGTGGTCTGTGGACAGATGAGAGATTACTTAGGCAGACCCTGATTGTTGGAGTCTTGGAAAAGTGATCTATTGAGGGAACACTGTCATCAGAGGGAGTGAGGGCAGCAAGGTAAGGCAGGAGAGGTAGTTGAGCAGGGATGTGGTCTTGGCCAGAGCCTGACTTCTGCCCAACCCTATGGGGAGACCCGCAGTGTAGGTCCCACCAGTCAGTCCGACTTTGGGGCAAGGAGGGGTCTGGCCTTTTGTACTACTTAAGGATTGGCCCTCAACTGCCTTGTGTTTGGGTGTGACATTCAGGGCCAGAAAGCTGTTATTGTCCCAAGGGAACTTCTCCAGAAAAGGGCAGCTGTGAGTCCTCAGCAGCCAACACTCACAGCAGCTGGAGGCTGGCGAATCAGCCCAGAGGTCCGGCCAGGGCATAGAGAGTATCCACAGCAAAGTTTTAGTGATTCCCTGTTTGTGCAGAATCAAAGTCCACAATCCTAGGAGTCAGAATGACTGCAGTGGCCCATACCATGCTGAACCAATATGCACATTCTTCTCGGGATTCCAGCAAGACTAGTTGAGGCCCTAGCAGAAATTCAAGAATGAGTTGGATCTTGGAGCTTTGTCATGAGACCAACCCATGGGATCTTGAGTTCCTTTTGACCCATGCCTCTTCAAAGCCATCCTGGAAAATTCTGTGTGTGTGTGTGTGTGTGTGTGTGTGTGTGTGTGTGTGCGCGCGCGCCTGCATGCATGGTGTATAGATGTACATGTGAACAATGTGTAGGAAACAAAAATAAATGGCTTATAGTCAATTAAAAAAAATCACACGAGTGTTATGGAGCAGCTCTGTTCTATTTTGTCTGGCAAGATGTGGTCATGCATCTCATGATAGAACACAATTACTGGTTTTTATATTGTTGCAAACTTTGGACCTATAAGAAAAGACCATTAAGGCTAATCACAGAACCAGGGGATGAAAGGGAATGATGGGGACACAACCCCCTAAAAATCTAGATGTAAATTAATCTAGAAGGAGGGAAATTTTAGGTGGAGGTCAATAAAAAGGCAAAAGGATTTTTCTGCTTAGATATCTGAGCATAGGACAGCATTTCTCTGGAATGTGCTGGTCATATCAACTGGTGTGTAAACACAGAGATCCAGCACAGGGTTGGTATGCTTTTAGACAGATAAGTTGAGAGCAGGCTCCACACATCTGACTGCACACATCTGGGCAGAGAGCTGAAAAATTAAACGTGCTGACCTCTTACTGTCTCTGAGATTGTTGAGTTTTAGGGGAAACCAAGGAAGCAATAGGAAATTGTAACTCCATGAACAGTTTGTTCACTGATCAAAACCCAGGTCCCCAAAGAGGTTGCAGGCATTTCAGTTTTGGAACCACAACATTGGGATATTATTGTTTTGGTGAAACTTCTCTGACCATAAGTGAACTTTGCCTGTAAGGTTATTTTATGCCAGGACTCTTATTGCCTGGAGAGCAACAGCACGTAGAATGTTTAATCAATATTCAGTCAAGCCAATCAGTTTTTCATGAGACAAAAATGCTGTGATAGTAATATTCTGTCTCTGTAGTCCATTATTTTTCTTTACCCAATAAGATAAAAAAAAGTATTTTCTCCATGAGAGAAATGGTCATTTCCCCAAGTGTATTATAAACAGGAAGTGCACCATCTGGGGTTGCTTTTCCTCCCTTCAGTTAGCAAACCACCTGCATCTTTAATTCAACAGGCTCTGCTCACTGTGATTCTGCCACACAGGCTAAGGGAAAGTAGTTTCCTGTAAGGATGTTTTAAGAGAAGTTAGCAATCGGAGGGGGAGATGAACCATGAGAGACTGTGGACTCTGAGCAACAAACTGAAGGTTTTGGAGGGGAATGGGTGGCGGTTGGGCGAGCCTGGTGGTGGGTATTGAGAAGGGCACGTACTGCATGGAGCACTGGGTGTGATACATGAACAATGAATCTTGTAACATTGAAAAAATAAACTAAAAGTATTTGGAAAAAAAAAGATGTTGGCAAGCTCACAAGATGCCAATGTCAATACCAAAGAGAAAAAGATTTGTGCCTTTTCAAAGATGTGATATAAATTTGACTAGTTACCAACTTTTCAACTGACTAAAAATTAGGAAAACTAATCTTCATAGCTAACATTTTCCAGCACTTTACTGGGTTAACTCAGTTAATTGTTAGGAAGTCCCTATGAGTTAGGCACTCCTGTTATTCTTGTTTTCAAGATGAGCAATTAGGACATAGAAGTGTCACCAAGTAGGAAGTGGTGGAACTGAGATTCGAACTCAGGCAGGCTGAGTTCAGTGCCCATATTTCCTATCCCAGGCCTGGGCTCTGGCCCTTGTAGGAGGAGAAAGAGGCAGTTCCTGGATTCTCCCATCAGGTGGACCTTCTCTCATGGGACACAGCTTCACAGAACCAAGCCCAGGAATCAAAACAAAGTCATGCCCTTCTCTTCCATATACATGGTGGAGGAATGGCCACTATCTGCAGGATGTATCACCTTTTCTTCTGAGCAGAGGTTGAGGAAGGGTGGAGTCATCCAGAAGCCAAATCAGAAGCCTGGTGAGAGGATGTGTAGCTTAGGGAGAAGAACATTGTCCTGCTGCTCATGGGTAGACAAGGGCCACCACCCAAGCTCCACTCTACATCGACCCATGCCAACTGATTTTCATTTTCTTCAGCTACAGCAAGAGGGGTTTGGTGGATGAAAAAGATGTAGAGGTACAAGTATAGGTTGAGATAGTCCAACATGTTGAGACTCATCAAAGTACATGATAGAGTCAGATGCTCTATCAATTTGGGAAGGAAGGATTGCACATTATATAGGACTGGGCAATTAATAAACTATTTGGAAATGAGTTGTTTCAGCTTCATACCTTACATCAAACACCACAGTAGACTCTAAATGTATGAAAGAGCTCCGTGTAAAATGAAAAATTCCCTTAAGAAACAGCAAGAATAATAGGCAAAAGTGAAATTCAGAATAAGGACTATTCCATAAAAGCAAAAGAAGAAATCACAAAGAAAAAGATTTATAGTAATATCTAACTTTAAAAATTAAACCCTGGAGAGAAACTTAGGGGAAATATTTCACAGAAAGAGCTGAGATCTTTTGCTAATCTTTCAAATTTTTATTAAACTGACAGTAGTTTCCAGCTATCTTATTATTCATTTTATTTGCAGTTCTTTGATAAAGCACGAAACTTTCAAATGGTTATTTTTTTCTTAAGTGTTTGTTCACAGCCTTATCTATTTTTTATTGATGTGCTCATCTTTTCTTATTGTTAAAAAATTCTTTGCACATTAAAGAAATTAACTCTTTTCTATTGTATGTTTTAAAGGTTTTTCCTTGATATATCATTGGTGATGAGAGTTTTGTAGAGTTTCCTTTGAACTGTTCTTTTTTGCTAAATAAAAATTTTATATATTGGAATCCATTCCTTTTCCTTTATAATTTTTAGTTTTGAAATCACTCTATCTCAATATTATTGATGATTTCATTCAAAATAACTCCTCATTCTTTCACGATTTTATATTTTGTTTTTAAATATTTTACCCATCTGGAACTTATTTTAATATTAAGAATGGGCCAAAGATCCAGCTTTTATTTTTTAATATGTTTACTGAAAAATCCATTTTCCATTTGCCAATCCATTCTCCCTACTGATTTGAAATGACATTTTTATTATAAATTACATTCTCACATACTCGTTTCTATTTCTTGGCTCTCCTTCTATTCCATTGATCTGGCGACCTGCTCCAGTGCTGGTTCTATACTCCTTACTGTCATTTTATAATGCATTTGAGAAGCTGATAGGGAAGGTCTTGTTACTCCCCTTCTTCCCTACCCAGAATTTTCTTTTTTTTCCCCCCAAGTATGTTTATTTTATTTTTTCAGTGTTAGAAGATTTATTGTTCACGCACCACACCCAGTGCTCCATGCAATACATGCCCTCCCTCCTCAATACCCACCACCAGGCTCACCCAA
>CM053605.1:1977084-1989694 GCA_028646535.1 Procyon lotor | reverse complement strand
GCAAAGGAAAGAAAAGCAAAATTGAACTTTTGGGACTTCATCAAGAAGGAAAGAAACACACAGCAAAGGAAACAATCAACAAAACAAACAGGCAACCCACAGAAGGGGAGAAGATATTCGCAAATGACACTACAGGCAAAGGTCTGATATCTAAGATCTATAAAGAACTCCTCAAACTCAACACTCACAAAACCGATAATCACATCAAAAAATGGGGAGAAGACATGAACAGACACTTCTCCAAACAAGACATACAAATGGCCTACCCAGAATTTTCTCCCAAGTTTGTCCCCCTCATCATGCTAACGTACCAAACTCCCATTGGAGTTTTATTACATTATTTTGAATTTATGGATGTATTTAGAGATCATTAATATTCATAATAGAGTCTTCTTTTTTTTAACATTTTATTTATTTACTTGAGAATGAGAGAGAGAGAGAGAGAGAGAGAGAGAGAGAGCAAGCACAGAGGGATAGGGAGAAGCAGACTCCCCATTGAGTAGGGAGCCTGATGTGAGGCTTGATCCCAGGGATCATGACCTGAGCCAAAGGCAGACACTTAACCAACTGAGCCACCCAGGTGCCCCATAATAGAGTCTTTTGTAAAAATGTGGCATGCATCTTATTTTGCCCTTTTCTTTTTAAAATTTTTTAAAAGTTAAAACAGCACATACATACAAGTTAAAAAGCAAAATACCACTACAATATTTACAATAGAAACAGCTGTCCCTTGATGTGTTTATATGTCTGTTCTTTAACAGTATCTGTATTCCCATATGTACTGTTTTCTCACTGTGATAGATGAGCAGTAAGCTACTTCAACAGAAGCAGAAAAAACATTTAGCAAAATTCAGCATGCATCCATGATTAAAAAAACCAAAACCAAAACCAACCAACCAAACAAACAAAAAACCAAAAACCATACTTTGGCTATTGTGGACATTGCTGATATAAACATTGGGGTGCATGTGCCCCTTTGGATCACTACATTTGTATCTTTGGGGTAAATACCTAGTAGTGCAATTACTGGGTCATAGGGTAGCTCTATTTTCAACTTCTTGAGGAAACTCCACACTGTTTTTTAGAATGGCTGTACCAGCTTGCATTCCCACAATCAGTGTAGGGGGGTTCCCCTTTCTCTGCATCCTCACCAACATTTGTTGTTTCCTGACTTGTTAATTTTAGCCATTCCAGCTGGTAGGAGGTGGCACCTCATTGTGGTTTTGATTTGTATTTCCCTGATGCTGAGAGATGTGGAGCATTTTTTCATGTGTCTGTTGACCATTTGAATGTCTTCTTTGGAGAAATGTCTGTTCATGTCTTCTGTCCATTTCTTGACTGAATTATTTATTTTTGAGTGTTGAGTTTGATAAGTTCTTTATAGATCTTGGATACTAGCCCTTTATCTGATATGTCATTTGCAAATATTTTCTCCCATTCTGTAGGTTGCCCTTTAGTTTTGTTGACTGCTTCCCACACACTATGGAAAGAGCCCAGATGTCCATCAACAGATGGATGTATATATATATACACACACACCACACTCCCACACATACACACATTCAGTGTAATATTACTCAGTTGTCCAAAAGGATGAAATCTTACCATTCACATCAACGTGGATAGAACTGGAGGATATTATACTGAGCGAAATAAGCCAATCAGAGAAAGACAATTATCATATGGTTTCACTCATATGTGGAATATAAGAAATAGTGCAGAGGATCATAGGAGAAGGGAGGAAAAATTGAATGGGGGAAAATCAGAGAAGGAAAAAACCCAAGAGAGACTTTTAACTATAGAAAACAAACTGAGGGGGCGCCTGGGTGGCTCAGTCGTTAAGCGGCTGCCTTCAGCTCCGGTCATGATCCCAGGGTCCTGGGATCCAGGTCCGCATCGGGCTCCCTGCTCAGCAGGAAGCCTGCTTCTCCCGCTACCATTCCCTCTGCTTCTGTTCCCTCTCTCACTGTGTTTCTTTCTGTCAAATAAATAAAATCTTAAAAAAAAAAAAAAAAAAGGAAAACAAACTGAGGGTTGTTGGAGGGGAAGTGGGTGGGAGGATGGGGCAACTCGGTGATGGGCATTAAGGATGGCACGTGATGGGTTGAGCATGGCGTGTTACATGCAGCTGATGAATCATTGAACTCTACATCTGAAACTAGTGATGTACTATATGTTGGCTAAAATAGAGCTACCCTATGACCCTGCAATTGCACTACTGGATATTTACCCCAAAGATATAGATGCAGTACAAAGAAGGGCCACATGTACCCCAATGTTCATAGCAGCAATGGCCACAATTGCCAAACTGTGGAAAGAGCCAAGATGCCCTTCAACAGATGAATGGATAAAGAAGATATGGTCCATAGATACAATGGAATATTATGCCTCCATCACAAAGGACGAATATCCAACTTTTGTATCAACATGGACAGGACTAGAAGAGATCATGCTGAGTGAAATAAGTTAAGCAGAGAGAGTCAATTATCATATGGTCTCACTTACTTGTGGAACATAAGGAATAACATGGAGGGCATTAGGAGAAGGAAAGGAAGGGTGAATTGGGGGAAATAAGAGGAGGAGATGAACCAGAGACTGTGGACTCTGAGAAACAAACTGAGGGTTTTGGAGGGGAGGTAGGTGGAGGGTTGGATGAGTCTGATGGTCGGTATTGAGGAGGGAATGTATTGCATGGAGCACTGGGTGTAGTACATGAACAATGGATCTTGTAACACTGAAAAAATAAAATAAAAGCAATTGGAAAAAAAAGAAGAAGAAAAGAAAAACAGATACCTCAGTAAATTAGGAATAGAAGACTTTCTTAATCTAATAAAGGGTGTCTAAAAAATTATTCTAGGGATTAGCTAGACCAAGAAAAAAAGAGGAGACTCAAAATAATAAAATAAAAAATGGGGAACATTGTTATCAAATTTACAGAATTTTAAATAAATATAAGGGAATTCTTTGACCTAAATGGCATAGATAAAGTCCTAGAAAGACTCAAACTACTGAAACTAAATCAAGGAGAAATAGAAATCTGAACAAAGCTGTAACAAATTAAGAGGTTGAATTATTAATCGAAAATCTTCCCCACCACCCCCATACATACATACAAAATCCCAGGACAAGATGGTCTCACTGGTAAATTCTACGCACCATTTCAAGAATTAACACCAGTCCTTCAAACTTTTCCCAAAAAACAACAAAATATGACAGACCATTATCCAACTAATTCTATAAGATCAGCACACTTCTGCTACCAAAACCAAACAAAAACATCACAAGGAAAGAAAATGGACCAATACCCCTCATGAGTATAGACATGAAAGTCCTCAGTAAGATACGTTCAACTCAAATCCTGCAACACACATATAGGATTACATATTATGACCAAGTTGGATTTTTTCCAAGAATAGAATGTTTGTGTAGCCTTTAATATTTCCATTTGGGTTACCTTATAACCTCTGTTTCTTTTCTGAGACTTTCTATGGCTTTGCATTTATTTTACATGTTTGTGATTGCTCCCTTAAGCATTTTAGCGATGGCTGCTTTACAAACTGTCAGATCATTCTAATCTCTGCCACTATACTGTTGTCATCTACTTTTATTCAGCTTGAAATCCTCCTGGTTCCATGTAAGATGGGTGTTTTTTTTACAAAAATCAGAATATTTGGGGTATGCCTTTTTAAGATTCTAGATGTTTAAACGTTCTGTTTTAGCTGGCTTCCTTGGACACCTTTCTAGCAAAGCAAGGTCGGGGGGATGTTTTCACCTTAGTGATGCCAGGTAGGATGGCAGTACAGGTTCCCTACTCAGCCTCCATTGATACCTGATGGTGGGACTCCTCTTTACTGCTGGGTAGAGGTGAGAGTTCAGAGCTTCCCACACTGCCTCCACTGATGCCTCCTTCACTGGGAGAAATAGGGTGCTCAGTTATCACTGTCCATGTGGCTTCCACTAACAAAATGGCAAGGAGGATGGTCTCATTACCTCTGGTAAGTATTGAAAGTCCTGATTCTCCCCTAGGGCTCCCCCTGACACCACCCCAGTAGGAAAGGGGAAGTGTCTTCTTACTGCCAGTGGGGTTGGAAGTCCCAGCTCCCTCCCTAGCCTTCTCTGGCCTTATCCTTCTGGCATGAAGTTAGAGTGTCTAGAGAAGATGGAAGTCTACACTCTCCACTCAGTCTTTGTGCACTGGAGTGCGGCCACAGTTGTGTGTGTTGGAGGTGTCTGCCTGGGACAGCAATTATTATCTAAAAGTTTTCTGTCTTGCTTCACTGTCCCATTCTTTTGATGAGAGAAATCAAGATTTTGTGGTGGCTTCTTTTTTTGTTCACACCCTTTAAAGTTTTGGAGTGGCCAGCTTCTCTAGCACCCAATTGGATATATGAGGCATTAAAAAATAAACAGGGAACTCACTGCCATATAATTTTTCCAGTCCCAAGGTGCCAAGCCAATCTGCCTCCTTCTTTCTACCTTTCAGAGTCTTCTTATGTTCATTTATACATAATATCCAGGTTTTTTTGTTGGACTTGGAGGAAGTCAAGGGGAAGTCATCCCCTTGTTTTAACTGAGCATTTTATTCCCTCTTGTGCTTTATCATTTATAATTCCTTTAAAAACTTTTTAGTGGTTGTTTTAGGCCTTAAATATATATTTTAAGCAATGTATATCCATCTTTAAATAACACTGTACCATTTCACGTGTGGTGCTAGAACCTTGTGACAGAGTATGGCCAATCCCTTTCTCCTGTAGCTGTCATTTGTATCTTTTAATTGTACATTATAAACACCCAATTCTTTGTCACCATTATTGCTTTAAATGAAATATTATCACTTAGATTAATTAAGAATAGGAAAGCTAAAGATGTTGTTTTGTGTTCATTTATTTCTTCTCCAACACTCTTCTTTCTATATGTGTTTCCAAGTTTCTGACCATGGTTAGCATTTCTTGTGGGGCAAGACCATACTGGTCATTAATTTAGTTTTTGCCTATCTGAGAAAGTCCTTATTTGTCCTTCACTTTTGAAGGATAATCTTGCGTGGTATTGAATTCTAGACTGGTATTTTTCTTTCTTTCAACATTTTCAAGATGTCACAAGTATAGACTCCCTCATGGTCCAGAGTGGGGTTGCTGAACCTACACATCATGAATGAAGGCCTGCATTGCACATAAAAGATTTCACATTCATGAGTACTACTTCTGCATACATCACAAAAACTTGTTCGGAATGATGAATTTTTGCCATCTGATGGGATGAAATTATATTCCATTGACCTAATTAACATTTCCTCTGATTATGAGGAACTTTGGAAATTTTTTTCATATATCTATTGATCATTTATTTTTCCTCTTTTCATGAGTTGCTTGCTCACCTCTGTAGGGCATTTTCAGGTCATTTTACATTTCTTATCTTTTCTCTGTTGATTTGTAAGCTATCTTTATACATTTGGCCAACCAATATTCTGATATTTGCAAATATCTTTTTCCAGTTTGAAATGCCTTTTCCCTTTGTTTTGGTGTCTATCGCTGTAGAGTGTTTTTCACTTTCATGAAGTCCGGTTTAATCTTTTATTTATCCTTCATGGCTTATGCTTTATGCCTCAGTTAAGAAATTATTTTTTCAGAGTCCACATTCTCTCATGGTTCATCTCCCCCTCTTATTTCCCCCCATTCACTCTGAGCAACAAACTGAGGGTTTTGGAGGGGAAGGGATGTGGGGTTGTGCAAGCCTGGTGGTGGGTATTGAGGGCACGTATTGCATGGAGCACTGGGTGTGGTGCATGAACAATTAATCTTGTAACACTGAAAAAATAAAATAAACATATTGGGGGGAAAAGAAATTATTTTTTCTACAAAGTATTGATTATATTGTCTAACATTGTTGAATTTTATCAGTTTAGTTGTTATTTTGCTACATTTGAGTTTGATGCTTAATTTAATTTTATTCTTATTTTTAGCAAAAGAAGTTTAGAAGGATTTTTTAAAAAAAAATTCCAAGTGACAAAGCTTTCCGGTCTTTTTTCTTTCTTTTTCTTTTTCTACTTAGCTTACTACATTAATTTTATTGCATTATAGTCAGAATCTGGTCTGTGTTTTTTATGTCTTTCTTTAGCCTCAATCTAAAGCATAGGATCTCAGCATTTACTGCCACCCATATGGTAGGAGACTCAAAGGCATCACCGTCACATATGTGTATGCTTGTATGGGAGAGAATGGGTATCACCAGGCCCTAAGGGGAGTCCAACACAATTTGGAGATTCCGCTCTATGATATTTGACATATATTTATTTGACCTAATTCATAGTGATCCTGATTGCATTAAAACTCAATCTGTGCCTGAAATTGAACTGCTCAGGTTAGCAAATAGCCTCCCCACATATCCATTTTTTTTTGTACTACCAGCCACAAACAACCCAGAGCAATCCACCTTTGCCCCTGAGAAGCCCCTGCACAGGAGAAACTAGGACATTAATTAAGTGACTACCATGTCCACTCTATTCCATACCAAATTCCACTCCCTTGCTGGTTTGTTGGTCAGTCTTACAAGGTCATGCAATGAGCACCACCACATGGTAGACTCTAAATAATCATAGGCCAAAAATAAAATATGCCCCAAATTTTAATAATGTGATCTTCTTCAATTATTAAACTTCTCTGAAGAAATTAAAACCTTGGTCACATATTCTCCCTCCCCCCTGGGAAATGAATGTCCTCAAATGAAATGCCCCCTCTCCATGATGTCAAAGAAATGAAGGTCTCTCCCCAAATCACCTCTCTTTTTTCTGTTCAGTCCCAGGCAGGTAGCCAAGCTGTTGCCACGTGCCGGTGGACTGCACAGCACCTCTCACTCAACCTCAGACCAGACGGCTCCAGGCCAGCAGCACTGAGGAAGGAGGGACGCAGATGACACAGATCTGCCTTGAGTCATTCTTTGTGTTAATGCTGTCTCTAGGATACCATATTTTCCCAAGGTCCTGAACTCTGCAGAGTGATATATATCTTGTTGCTTAATACATATTTATTGGAAATTAATGATGATAAGCAGCTGCTTTCTATGTCAGCCAAGAGGTACATTTTCATAATTCTCTTCTAGTCTGAAAAGCAGTTGATTCATCTAAGAGAGACATCCAAATGAAAGATATCGGGGCTAAGTTTCCTTTCGTGTTGTAAAACCCTTATGTCGAAACCTCCTCTAGTTTCTCCTGGTTTAATTCTGTCATAACATAGCCCCAGACTGCACTTACAGACCCCACAGATCTGCATTTGGTAATGAAGACACTTACATTTTTGAAAGTAGAGGAAATAAAAGAGTTACACTGTATCCCTTATATAAAAATTTCAGCAAGATTTATTGTTCATGCACCACACCCAGTGCTCCATGCAATACGTGCCCTCCTCAATAAATCTTGTAACACTGAAAAAATAAAATAAACATATTTGGGGGAAAAAAAAAGAAAGCCCCATGTGGAGGGAGCCACGGTGGGGTTTTTCTCCCCTGACGGTGTCCCCCAAAGGATGCAAAAAAATAAAAAAATAAAAAAATAAAGAGCATATATCAGCAAAAAAAAAAATTTTTTCAGCAAATATTTCCCTGAAATACATCTGTCCTTTCTCCAAGGGCCACATGCTCCTTTTATTTATATCTTTTCAAACACACACACACACACACACACACACACACACACACACACACACACGTTTCCCTGGCATTCCGGAATTCCAGACTCTTCTCCCCATCCCCAACAGTAGGTCTAAATCTCTGCTTTCACCCTCACTCGGAAAAACAAAACCTTGAAGCTGCTGGGTGGCTCAGTGTTAAGTGTCTGCCTTCAGCTCAGGTCATGATCCCAGGGCCCTCGGATCAAGCCCCCCACCCCACATCAGGCTCCCTGCTTCTTCCTCTCCCTCTCCCTGCTGCTCCCCTAGCTTATGTTCCCCCCTCTCTCTGTCAAATGAATAGATAAAATCTTCTTTTATTTTTTTAAAGATTTTATTTATCTATTTGACAGAGAGAGAGAGATCACAAGTAGTTAGAGAGGCAGACAGGGAGGGGGGGGAAGCAGGCTCCCTGCTGAGCAGAGAGCCCGATGCGAGGCTTGATCCCAAGACCCTGAGATCATGACCTGAGCTGAAGGCAGAGGCTTTAACTCACTGAGCCACCCAGGCGCCCTAAAATCTTTTTTTAAAAAAGGGAAAACAAAACCTTGGCAGGTATTAAGCCCTTGACCAATGTGTGGAGTCACAATGGTGAAGATTAGGTTCTAATTACCTTACAAAAATCCATAAGTATAGTAAAACATATCTCTGTGCCTCACTGGAGCCCAATACACTTTTTCCAGTGGGCTCACTCAACAGGGTCACTTTTTTTTTTTTAATGCTGAACATCAGAAGAAGCAGTAAGTGATATAAAGGGGCACTAACGCATTTTTATTAGGCTCTGCCATCTTTTACTCAGTTATGGTAACCAGGGAGCCTCTGTTTATTTTGCCACCAATAGAAAATGCATATTTAAGAAAAGTATTTTCATATGATGCCCCTGCTGTAAATAATCTAATAAAAATGTCATATTGAGGGGCGCCTGGGTGGCTCAGTGGGTTAAAGCCTCTGCCTTCAGCTCAGGTCATGATCTCAGGGTCCTGGGATCGAGCCCCGCATCGGGCTCTCTGCTCAGCGGGGAGCCTGCTTCCCCTTCTCTCTCTGCCTGCCTCTCTGCCTACTTGTGATCTCTCTCTGTCAAATAAATAAATAAAAAATCTTTAAAAAAAAGTCATATTGGAAAAACAAACAAAAAAAAATAGGACACCAGGTATCCTAGAAGATCTCAATAAATTGATAAGCTAAAATATAGAGAAATGCATTCAAAGTACATGGCTTGCTGTCCGGAGGCTGCATAGGAACAAACTTTTATCCCAAGGGGTTTGCTGCTAAGTGAACGCTCTCCCGACTCAGTCAGGTTTCCCGGATGTCAGAGGTAGACGCGTTTCCTCAAAAGCAGAAGAGCAGAACATAGTTGCTATTTGGGGCCTAAATGGGATGGGGCGAGTGTAAGTAGTCTTATCAATGGAGAAAGGGAAGATACTTGACGACGGACCTTGAGTTTAGGGGCCCTTCACGTATAATTGTTTCAGGGAAACAAAGCCAGAATACAAAATGAATGCAGAGCTCAGAGGGCATAAAATGTGTATTGGAGGCGCCTGGGTGACTCAGTTCAGCATCTGACTCTTGGTTTCAGCTCAGGTCATGATCCCAGGGTCGTGGGAACAAGCCCTGAGTCAGGCTACATGCTCAGTGGGGAGTCTGCTTGTCCCTCTGCCTCTGCCCCTCCCTCCTCTCTCTCTTGCAGATAAGTAAGTTTTTAAAAAAATGTATACAGTATTTATCTGAGAGAAACCAAAAGCAGGATGGTGAGTACAGTAGTGTGTTCATCTCTTTTATATTCCATTTCTATAGTGGATAAATTCTTTCTCTTTTTATTTCCAAGACTCCACTGATGACATATGGGAAAGCTATCAGGGGGTGTTATTATTATTTTTGGTATATGTGTGGGATGTATGTGGTAAGAGTGTAGCATGGGTAGTGTGGGTGTAGTGTATGTGATATACGCACCCCAGATGTGTGGTATATGTGAGTTCTGTGTGTGATGTGTGTATACAGCATATGTGTCCTGTGAGTGTGGTGTCTGTGTTGTGTGTATGCTATATGTATGGAATGTGTGTGAGATATATGTGTTTGGTTGATACAGTATGTGTATAATGTGGAAGTGGTGATATATGTGGTTTTGTGTAGTGTTTGTGTGGTGTGTGTTTGCGTGGCATAAGTGTGTGTGTGGGTTATGTAGGTTGCATCTGTTTGTGTGGTGTATATGTGGTATGTTGTGGTATAAGTGTAGTGTGAGTGTGGAGTGTGGGTGTGTAGTATAGGTGTGGTGTGCAAAGGCATGTGTGATGTGTGTTTGTGTGGCATAAATGTGGTGTGTGTGTGTGTGTGGAGTTTGTATTTATAGTGTATGTGTGGTGTGTTTTGGTATAAATGTGGTGTGTGGGGGCACCTGAGAGGTGCAGTGGGTTAAGCATCTGCCTTCGGCTCAGGTCATGATCTCAGGGTCCTGGGATCGAGCCCCACATCAGGCTCTCACTCAGTGGGGAGCCTGGTTCCCCCTCTCTCTCTGCCTGCCTCTCTGCCTCCTTGTGATCTCTCTCTCTGTCAAATAAACAAATAAAATCTTTTAAAAAATTAAAAATCTTTTTAAAAATGTGGTATTTGTATGGTGTGTGTGTAGTTTTTTTGTTTGGCATATGTGTGGTATATATATCATTTATTTTTGGTATGTGTTGTATATGTGTAATGATGTGTGCTTTATGTTTAAGTGTGTGTGTAGTTTATGTTTGTTGTTTTTGTGGGGTATGTTTGACCTGTGTGTGGTGTATATGAGGTGTGTTTGTATGTACATGGTGGATATTTTAGATGTGTGCTGTGTGTGGGAGGTATTATCTTTTACCTTGACACCTTACTGAAACTATTTGTTGATTCTAACTCATTTTTAGTTCTTGATTTACTTAACAGTAATTCTATAACAAACAGTAATTCTATAACAATTCAATACTCAATAGTAATTCTATAACAACTTTTTTTTTGAATGAGTACTAAAATACAGTTTATTTTAGTTTAAAATACAGTGGAACTGTTTATACTTCATTCTGATATTTACATCTTTTCTTCATTTACTTATTTTATGCAAGGGGCTAGAACACCTATTGTGATATTAGTAGTAGTGAGAAGTGGCAGTTTTCACTTATTCCTGACTGTAAACAATGCTGGAGATGATAGCTTCTGTTTTCTAAGGCCACCTGCAGCTATGGATGGTATACTTATGTGGTTTTGTGTAGTGTTTGTGTGGTATAAGTGTGTGTGTGGTTTATGTACATTGCATCTGTGTGTGTGGTATATCCCACATCAAGCACCTGTGGCCCTCTTCTCTTTCTGTCTTGTGCTCTGGGCAGTTTTCTTGGCTGTGTGCAGAACCAACTAAAGGGTGGCAGGGGAGGCCACTGGGAATAGCCATGAACAAATGAGGGAGGTGGAAGTAGGTGGGTAAATGCCCTCTCCTCCTCAACCCCTGCTGGAACAATTCTGAGGAGGCCATGCCACTTGTATATATTTATCTCTTCTTCCGTGGTCTTTAAACCTTTTATTTCTTTTTCTTGCCTATTGCAATGGCTAAGAGCTTCAACACAATTCCCAATAGACATAATGAAAATGGGCATCTTTGCCTTGCTTTTCAAGGGGTTTTGCTTTGTTTAGTTTTTTCATATGTCATCCCTTTGTTGAAGCTTTTCTTGACCCACTTCTGTAGAATCCACGCTTGTTTACCATCAAGTTCCAGATGAGGTTGTGAAGAGATCTCTCCTGAGTACAGAGGTTTTTTTCTCTTACTTTTAGAGTGTATTTTTAGTATATGCCCTACTCTTCCTGGGCTGTGACCTTACTCTTCAGAGTAAGAGGTGACTGGCAGATTGAAAGACAATAAACTGATCTAGATTAAAACTTCTTTTATTACTTATTACTTATGCAAATTATTTAATCTAATCTCAGCTTTATTTTTTATTTTTTCCCCAAATACATTTATTTTATTTTTTCAATGTTCCAAGATTCATTGTTCATGCACCACACCCAGTGCTCCATGCAATACGTGCCCTCTTCAATACCTACTACCAGGCTCGCCCAACCCCCCACCCCCTCCCCTCCAAAACCCTCAGTTTGTTACTCAGAGTCCACAGTTTCTCATGGTTCATTGCCCCCTCTGAATTCCCCCAATTCACCCTTCCTTTCCTTCTCACAATGCCCTCCATGTTTTTCCTTATGCTCTACACATAAGTGAGACCATAAGATAATTGACTCTTTCTGCTTGACTTATTTCACTCCACATAATCTCTTCCAGTCCTGTCCATGTTGATACAAAAGTTGGGTATTCATCCTTTCTGATGGAGGCATAATATTCCATTGTATATATGGACCATTTCTTCTTTATTCATTCATCTGTTGAAGGGCATCTTGGCTCTTTCCATAGTTTGGTGATTGTGGCCATTGCTGCTATGAACTTTGGGGTACATGTGGCCCTTCTTTGTAATGCATCTGCTTCTTTGGGGGAAATACCCAGTAGTGCGATGGCAGGGTCATAGGGTAGCTCTATTTTTAATTTCTTGAGGATTGATTCCATTCACTGTAGCATCAAGAACCAGAAGATACCTGGGAATAAACCTAACCAAAGAGGTAGAGGATCTATACTCAAGGAACTACAGAACGCTCATGAAAGAAATTGATTCAGACACAAAAAGGTCTTTTTTCCATGCTCATGGATTGGAAGAATAAATATTGTTAAAATGTCTATACTGCCCAGAGCAATCTATACTTTCAATGCCACCAGTTCAAAATTCCACCGGTTTTTTTCAAAGGGCTGGAACAAACAATCCTAAACTTTGTATGGAACCAGAAAAGACACCAAATCGCTAAGGAAATGTTGAAAAAGGAAAACAAAGCTGGAGGCATCATATTGCCTGATTTCAAGCTTTACTACAAAGTGGTGATCACCAAGACAGCATGGTACTGGC
>CM053605.1:1946538-1958579 GCA_028646535.1 Procyon lotor | reverse complement strand
GGGGGTAAATACCCAGTAGTGCGATGGCGGGGTCATAGGGTAGCTCTATTTTCAACTTCTTGAGGAATCTCCACACTGTTTTCCAAAGTGGCTGTACCAGCTTGTAATCCCACCAACAGTGGAAGAGGGTGCCCCTTTCTCCACACCCTCTCCAACATTTGTTTACTATCCTGTTGATTTTGGCCATTCTAACTGGTGTAAGGTGGTATCTCAGTGTGGTTTTGATTTGAATCTCCCTGATGGCTAAAGATGATGACTCTCTTTAATAAATGGTGCTGGAAAAATTGGACAGCTCTATGTAGAGGAATGAAACTTGACCATTCTCTTACACCATACACGAAGACAAACTCGAAATGGATAAAGGACCTCAGTGTAATCTATCAAAATCCTAGAGGAGAACATAGGCAGTAACCTTTTTGACATCAACCACAGCAACTTCTTTCAGGACATGTCTCCAAAGGCAAAGGAAGCAAAAGTGAAATTGAACTTTTGGGACTACATCAAGATAAAAAGCTTCTGCACAGTGAAGGAAACAGTTAACGAAACAAACAGGCAACCCACAGAATGGGAGGAGATATTCGCAAATGACACTACAGACAAAGGTCTGATATCTACGATCTATAAAGAACTCCTCAAACTCAACACCCACAAAACCAATAATCTCATCAAAAAATGGGCAGAAGACATGAACAGACACTTCTCCAAAGAAGACATACAAATGGCTAACAGACACATAATTGTATTTTAAATAAATAACAATGTAAAAAAAATAAAATAAAATAAATAACAATGTACCTTGGAAACGCAGGAAGATAAGTGTCCCCTGAAGTTGTGCACTGGAGTGTGTGTTGGGGGGAGTGGTTATTGAGACAATCAACAGTGAAAAACTAGGAAAGAGACAGGAACCATCTGGCTTCCACACTGATTCTCACCTTCCAGTGAGAAATAACAGAGAAATACCTTTAGTTCTTACTTTTTAATTGTCAAAAGGACTGCATATGAAAGTTTTTGAGTTTCATCAACAGTGTGAATTGAAGTTGTGTGTCTTGAGTATCAGGTGACATGTGGGGTGTCACAACATTCTACCGTGGGCTTTGCTGGCCAGGATGCCAGCCAGGATGCACCCCGCAAGCAGCCCTTGTAAGGCGAGGATACATGGGGGTGAGGGTCCAATAGCCCAGACTCCTTCTCCAAGGTGATTTGGGTGCAGTTTCCCAGAGGGACTGAGCCTCAACTGCCCACTATGGAAACGTGCTCCTTAGTGCACCTTGCCACTGCTTCCTTCTCTTCCCAGGGCCCAGGGCAGATTCTCAAGTCCTCCCATTGCATTCCTTCCTTCTCTGCTGGACTCCCCGAGCCAGGCCAGTGACTGGGTTTGAAGGAATTTGCTAAGGCAAATATTCTCATTCAGATCCCTCCTGAGTACTGGCCTACTTGCCCTGCCCACTTGTTGCCATGGTTATTGCACAGGAACACCTGCTGGACCAGGGCGAGGTGTGATGATGTTGTCCCAGATGGAGGGGAGAAGTCTCTCTAACATTTGCTACAAGCACCGCTGGTGCTCGGGCCCCACCTCCTCCGCCGCTCGACCGGGACCAGTGGTTTTGTTGTTATAAGCAGCACTGACATTTGGACTTTCTCTCCCTTGGGGAAAAAAAAATGATGATAAAAATCTCTCAACTCCAGAAATGATTGTAAGCTTTTTTTTTTTTTTTTTACATCCTTGGCTTGGGGAGTCACCCACTTTTAGGTGTCCTTAAGTGACCTTGAGCAAGATGCAAACCTTCTGTGTGACACAAAAGCTGTGGTTTGCTCCACAGGGCTCACTTACACCTTCCTTAGAACTTGCAAGGATTTCCCTTTAGCATCATAGAGGTCTTAGGAGTGAGTCACTTAGTGAGTGACCTCCTACTGCATTTGGGGCACTTCCTCCCACATGTCTCTATAAGATCATTAGTGACCCTGAATCTCCAGCTGCTCAGACTGCTGCCAGCAGCTCCTCCCGGCTTAGTGCTGTCCTGCATGGACATCGCATGTCTAGTGCAGTATGTCTAGAGACCCACACCTGTTTGCAGCATCCAGAAATTAAAGATCTTTTCCCTATACCTTATGTTTTCTAAAACCACTTGGCAAACACCCACATAGTAGCATTTGAGTCTAAACACTATTTAATCCCTAATAATTGATTGTAAATCACATCACCAACAAAATGTGCTCATTCTCCTTCCACTTAAAAGATTAACCTCACATGACCACTGATCACAGAGGTCCAAGAAAGTGTTTTCCCCTGAAAACATAGAATACTATGCGTATTCTAAATTTTTCTTAATTTGAAGATTTTCGCTTTTATGACTTTGATAGGTTAAAGAGTATATGGTTGCAAAGTTTTGCAGCCTCTCCCATTAAGAGGTAATTCTATTTCTCCAGCCCCTTAGTCTAAGCTTTGTGATGCTATGCGTTTTGGCCAGCACATCAGCAAATACGACATGAGCAGAAGCTTGGAAAGTGCTTGTTCATTAGGGTTGGTCTTCTCTTGCTGCCTTTGGAACCCACAGCCACACGAAGAAGAATGTGTTTGCCCCTAGATGCTGGACATGTGGGGCTTACGTGTCACCCCAACCGAGTGCCACACATGTGAGTGAGGCTATTTGGGACCCAGGGATGCTCAGCTGATCTGCTAACTGACTGCAGCTTTATTGGAAAACCAAGGTGAGACAAGCAGAAGAACCACTCGACTGAGCTCAGTTCAAATTGTCAGTGCACAGAATTATGAGCTATTAAATAAGTCCTGTTTGGGGGGTAATTTGTTACTCGTTTAAAACCTGCCTCGGTGACGATATAATGAAATTAACGTATATGGATATCCTGGAGCATGAGAACGAGGACGTCATTCTGCTACTGTCACATGATTGCTATACCCACATTTGGGATATTATTTACAGTCTTATTAGTTGTATTTAATTTGCTTATAAACTAATCAGAAAAGAGCAGTGTAAATAATTACTCATTCCAAGTGAAGGCGAATGAAATTCTAGCCCTTCGTACAAATGGGAAAAGTGGAGAAATGAGGGAAAGGGGAGATTTGGTGGAGAATGGAATCATAACCAGGCACGACCCCCTTTCAACATTATTGATTTCTGTAATTGTATGATAAATAATGTTTCTTATGTTACAAAATGTTCTACGTTGTTTTTGTGGCATTACTTTTTAAAAATTTAATACATAAACATGGCTTCATAATGAGAAAAACGAATTGTAAATTCATCATATTACTATAATTCTGTCAGTGTGGTTTTATGGTGGAACTTGAGTTATAAACATTAGGAACTTGGACCCATACTTACGTTTTTATATGTTCCTGTTCTTAAATACCTTGATGATAAATGTATATTTAAATAACGTTAAAATATACATAATTTAATTCTTCCTGGAATTCGGCAGGCTTTTTTCCTTTAAAAGCAGTTCATACACCAATCAAGATTGAGGAACACTGCTCTCTTGTGTGAAATAAAGCCCTTCCTGGATGGGGCTGTGACCTGGGCTCAGGCAGTTATGTCTTGTGTTTATGTTGGGTCTGTCTTATTTCCCTGCAGCTTATAAAGCCGGAGATGCAAGATCTGTTGCGGACGCCTACTCATTATTAGCTGCTCATGAACAGAACTATACTCTACGCTCACTACACGACCAGGTCTCCAACCTCGTTAGCTGAAAGGTCTCCACAGATCGGCTCCATTCACCGCACCATCAAAAGCTGGAGTTTCTTGCTTGCGGATTTTGGCTTCTGAAGTCCCCTCCTCGCAGGCTCCCGTGATGCACCGGGCCCCTTGGCCTTCCTTGGCACACATGCCGCTGCCCCGGGCCAGCCGGTCCGCCAGCATCCAGCAGCCCTCTTTCCCGGCAGTAAGCGTGTTCTCTAAGTCTCTCAAGTAGCTCCACGGGTTCTGCTTTCTCTGGAGGAGGGGTCACCCTCTGACCACGCCAGGCACATTCTGTGCTCCTTCACCATCCTATGCATTTGGCTCTGATAGTCCGTGTCTACCGACAATTTCCTCAGCTGGCCCTCCCCACAGAGTCCTGGCCTCTTCTCTTTCCCTGGGCTCCTTCTCCTCTCAGACCTGCTATTGCTCACAACCTGGGCATGGGGCCATGTTGCTTTTTATGCCAATATTACATCTCACTTTGTGCCATTGTTTTTCACACATGCTTCAGATTTCCCAGTGTGAGGGCCCCAAAGCAATGGATATAAAACCAATGAAACCTGGGTCTCCTCAAATTAACCATTGCTCAAAAAATCCAGTCTGTTCATGTCTTTTGCCCATTTTTTGACGTGATTATTAGTTTTGTGAGTGTTGAGTTTGAGAAGTTCTTTATAGATCTTAGATATCAGACCTTTGTCTGTAGTGTCATTTGTGATTATCTTCTCCCATTCTGTGGGTTGCCTGTTTGTTTTGTTGACTGTTTCCTTTGCTGTGCAGAAGCTTTTTATCTTGATAAACAGACACTTCTCCAAAGAAGACATACAAATGGCTAACAGACACATGAAAAAATGTTCATCATCTTTAGCCATCAGGGAGACTCAAATCAAAACCACACTGAGATACCACCTTACACCAGTCAGAATGGCCAAAATCAACAGGGCAGTAAACAACAAATGGTGGAGAGGGTGTGGAGAAAGGGGTACCCTCTTCCACTGTTGGTGACATTGCAAGCTGGTGTAGCCACTTTGGAAAACAGTGTGGAGATTCCTCAAAAAATTAAAAATAGAGCTACCCTATGACCCTGTCATTGCACTACTAGGTATTTACCCCAAAGAAGCAGATGCAGTACAAAGAAGGGCCACGTGTACCCCAATGTTCATAGCAGCAATGGCCACAATTACCAAACTGTGGAAAGAACCAAGATGCCCTTCAACAGATGAATGGTTAAGGAAGATGTGGTCCATATATACAATGGAATATTATGCCTCCATCAGAAAGGATGTATCAACATGGATGGGACTGGAAGAGATTATGCGGAGTGAAATAAGTCAAGAGGAGAGAGCCAATTATCTTATGGTCTTACTTACATGTGGAACATAAGGAAAAACGTGGAGGGCATTGTGAGAAGGAAGGAAAGGGGAATGGGGGGATGTCAGAGGGGGAGATGAACCACGAGAGACTATGAGCAACAATAGTCTATTGACTATGAGCAACAAACTGAGGGTTTTGGAGGGGAGGGGGTGGGGGCTTGGGTGAGCCTGGTGGTGGGTATTGAGGAGGGCATGTATTGCATGGGGCACTCGGTGTGGTGCATGAACAATTACTCTTGTAACACTGAAAAAATAAACATATTTAGAAAAAAAAGTCTAGTCCACCTCTCCTCCCTGTCCAATCTAATGTTCAACTCAGGTCTGGGCTTGACCTCTCCTTCTTCTGGTAGGCACCTGGCGCATCTTGCCCCCTTTGGCTCTATTTAGGAACCAACCAATCAGAGGCAGAATGACCATAGGTTTATTATATAAATCAGGACACTTTGGGTATGAAACGGAATGCTGTAATAATTATGCTGTGACAATAGGCATAATGAAGACATAAGGTTCCCCTATGGACAGAGTGTCATTGCTGGACCCTATAAGTGGGAGGGAGATCTCAGTTCCTTTTTTTAAAATTGAGTTAAAATTTATACACAGTGAAATGTGAAAAAGTGTACACCTCAACAACTTTTGACAAATGTATATACATCTGTGTAAGCAGCACTCCATCCGGACACAGACTTTCTCCATCCCCTAGAAAGTTCCTTCATGCCTCTTCTGTTTAATCTCATGGCAAACATTTCTGAGATATTCAAATTTTTCTAAATCTTCTATTTTCATTGACTTTGAATTCAATTCTATTGTGATTACAGAACGGTCTATAAAACTTTCAGTCTTGAAATCTATTTCACTTATAGCACCCTCTTGGCAAAAATTCTACATGTGGTGCTTGCTTCGGCAGCACATATACTAAAAATTCTACATGTGTTCAAAAGCAGTGTATCCTGCAGTTTTCAGAGGAGACATTCTGTGTAATGCCAGTTTATTTAAGTGGTTTGATAGTGTAGTTCAAATAATCTACGTTCTTATTGATATTCTACCTTTTTTCCCCCATCTTGTCCAAGTTTGCTCATAGGAAGAGCAGCTGTTCAGAAGTTTCAGGTCCCTGAGTGAGTCAACCAATAAAATTTCCATTCCCTTGCTTGTGTGTGCTTGTTTCAGGCCATAGAATCATGCCAGATGTTAGTCATGTCTCTTTTGGGGGATGTATGCGAGACACGACCAGCATTCAAAACCACCAGGTCCTGGACCATCTGCTTGCATAGGCAATCTTGTGAAATGAGCTTTGATTTCCAAATCCTACCATTTACTTGTCCTCCACTCCAGTGATCCTTCCAGGGAGGGATTTGCACAAGGATCCAGAGCCAAGAAGGAGACAACACTGGTCATCAGTGTTGAGCAAGTGCCTGGAAACCTTCTTCCTAACCACTCCCCCCGCCCCCACCCAAGACACAGGGCTTCTCTGGTTGACACTGAATTAGAGGATGGGCTTTGAGTGAGAAACCTCATGGGGAGTTTCTTATAACACACCTCGTACCCCTGGAGCAGACTTGAAGTCCATTTGACCAGTGGGTGGTGGAACTGAGCTGAAGACCCTGTTATGGGCTCGTGTGCTTAACCCACAAGTCAGGAAGCCTTGGAAAGTCCAGAAAAAGAGCAAGATGAGTGGGGTTGACCCACATACTACTGAGCCATCTGTGACAATCATCTCGGGCTGCTACAGCAAAACACCATAGATGAGGCAGCTTAAACAACAGAAATTCATTTCTCAGTTTTGGAGGCTAGGAAGTCCAAGATTAAGGTGAGGGCAATTTGGTTTCTGGTAAGAAACCCTCTTCCTGGCTTGTAGTTGGATACCTTTTCACTGCATCCTCACTCGGTGGGGGGTGGGGGAGCAGGTTATCTTGTGTTTGTTGATAAGGTCACTGATCTCATCAGGAAGACTCCACCCTCATGACCTAATTACCCCTCAAAGACCCCATCTCTGCACACCATCATATGCGGGATTAAAGTTCCAATTTAGGAATTTGGGGAGGCTGCAAACATGCAGTCCATAACACTACATAATACAAATGTAGCTAAAGAGAGTCCAGCTCTGACCAGATCGTTGACCTCTTTCCTCTTGGAGAGGATCTGGGGAGGGGATAGTGGGAGAATCGGGAATGCTTCACTGCCCCGTTCAAGTCCGGCACTTCCAGTGATGGGGGAGAGCCAGAACTTACTGCCTCTGTGGACAAGACAGGTGTGTGGGAAGAAGGGAGTGATTAGCCTCACTGATATCCCGGACTCCCCTGGTTCTGCTCTCGTGACATTCACCAGGCCTGACCCTAGTGATCTGGTGGGTTCCAGCTATGTCCCTGGGCTTCCTAAGGGAGGAATCCCATTACCATATCACACCAACCCTGCTCCCACCTGGGGGGCAACCTTGCCACTGCCCTCAGGACCTTCTGAGATGAGTCAAAACAGGATATTAATTAATTCTATGTCCAAATAACGCCCCAAGCCAAAAGTGTACCCTATGCCCTTTCTTCACCACATCATCCTACACGCATATGGCCACACTGTATGGGTCCCCCCAGTGCCATCTGTGATAAAATATTTTCCACTGGCAAGAAGCCATCAGAACTTCAGGTCATTTATCAGCAAACCCCTGGGATGGCCAGCAGTGAGTCTGAAATCCTGAGCACCAGCTGGCTCTTAGCTTATGGGCAGGAGGGAGACATCAGGAAACATGCTCATTCTGTTATCTCTGTGCAAGCGTGGATGTGGTCTGGAAGATGTGTAGGGGATGGACAGATGGACAGGACAGACCGTTCTGGTCTGCAGTGGGGGAGATGACGCTGACTCATACGTTTGTTAATCCTGGATGGCCAGCCCACATGATCCCACGGGAATCTGGCTCCTGCAAGTGGTTCAACTACTTGGGAGAAATGGTGAAAATTTGGAAACAGTCAGATTGCAGCCACTGAGTACATGGTGTCGGCAGGCTGTGTGAAGGACCAGGTTTTCCTGCACCAGCAGCCTTCAAGGGGAAAGTTGTTCCCATGAATTCCTGAAATGAGAGACATTTATTTATTTATTTATTTATGTATGTATGTATGTATGTATGTATGTATGTATGTATTTGACAGAGAGAGAGATCACAAGTAGGCAGAGAGGCAGGCAGAGAGAGAGGGGGAAGCAGGCTCCCCGCTGAGCAGAGAGCCCGATGTGGGGCTCGATCCCAGGACCCTGAGATCATGACCTGAGCCAAAGGCAGAGACTTGAACCCACTGAGCCACCCAGGCGCCCCAAATGAGAGATATTTAAAACCTCGTCATTACCCCAACAGTGCTGGCTCCAATCATCTTATGATTCCAAGCAATTTGATCAATGATGTATCCCAGCCATACTTAGATGCTTGTATAGCCATCGTCTAACACCGCAAGGCTACTTTCCTAAAGATAAGATATCAAGGTCTGTAAAAGAAAGTCACTGATGAGTGGACGACTACAATGCCAATACTTAGCCTTTTTTTCACTTTTCGTTCTCTTTGCTTATCATGGAGTGATGTCCATGAGGAATCACCCAGCATTCAAACCCATATCTAACTGCTGTCACACAAATGGAGAAATACTTCCCCAGAACTGAATGTATCCACTGAGTGGGTCTGAAGTTACGACAAAAGCAATGCATATTCCTTGGAACCCTTTTAAACAGAATGCAAAATGAAAATGGAATCCCTCCCCAACACCCCCAGTCTCCTGAGATAGCCATTCCCAGTGGTTTCGAATGTTCCACACTAGCCCTTGTGTGATATGCAAATTTGCACACACACAGACAGGAAAACCAGATGTCTGATGAGGAAATTTGTCTTTCAAGATTTCCAATAAAAGAGTCTGGGACTTTATCCCACATGTGGTGGGAAGTCCATATTCCTCTCCACCAGTCTGGGAATCTGCCAAAGAGGGGATGGGAGCATTTTTCCTGGGGCCCTCTGCTGTTTAGTTCAGTTTTTACCCAAATAATTCAGGGAATGATTGTTTTGTTATCTCAGATACACTAATTGTTTTCTTAATAATCCTCAGGTGCAAAGAGTTGAGTCAAATACACTCTTTAGTTCATGGAATATTATTAGTAGTTGTCCATGCTAGGCTTTCATCTGTCTGTCTATCTACCTATCTACTATCTATCCACCCATTCATTCACCCACCATCTAGCTACCCACCTGTCTACTCACCTCTCCACCCACTTGTTCACCCACCTGTCCACTCACCTGTCTATCCATCTGTCTACCCACTTGTGCACTCACTCTCCTGTCTGCCTACCCACCTGTCTATTCATTCCTGTTTCTCACCAAACATCTCTCCTATTCTTCTTCCCTGTTAGTCAAGCCATCCTGTTGGTTTCTCAACACAACCTGTTCTTTGCACGTATTATTACAACATGCATATCCATTATGCACATGTACTTTAAATTTGTATAAATGGTATTGTCCTAAATATTTCACAGCTTTGCCCCTGTTGTTTTTGTCACTCTCTCCACCTGTCCTGCAGGATTCACAGGCCCGGTAATTCGTGGACAACTGAGGAATTTTACATGTCCAATTGCTTAACCTCCTGCCTCCTAAGACTTCAGCCTTTTCTGTTTTCACTGTCCCCTCAAACATTCCTCCTCTCTCCCATGTGCACTCATACACACTGTATATACTATCATATCTACTCAGGCTCATTAATGTTCCATGAAACAATGGCCCCACTTGGGTCCCTCTTGATCTTGGTGGGAAAATGGTGGCCAGTGACAGGGGATCCCCATTCCTTTGTCCCTTCTCCCAATCTCTGTGAGTGGAAACGGCATTATTTGATGTTAATGCTCCTACAGAGGTTGATGTTGTTCCTTTTATTAAGCAACTTATTAAGAAATAAGTGGTTATATCCATTTTGAGCGTATCTTTGTGTATGGTGTGAGAGAGTGGTCGAGTTTCATTCTTCTACATATAGCTGTCCAATTTCCCAGCACCATTTATTGAAGAGACTGTCTTTTTTCCACTGGATATTTTTTTCTGCTGTGTTGAAGATTATTTGGCCATAGAGTTGTGGGTCCATATCTGGGCTCTCTACTCTGTTCCACTGGTCTATGTGTCTGTTTTTGTGCCAGTACTATGCTGTCTTGGTGATCACAGCTTTGTAGTAAAGCTTGAAATCAGGCAACGTGATGCCCCAGCTTGGTTTTTCTTTTTCAACATTTGAAATAAGTTAAGCAGAAAGAGTAAATTATCATATGGTTTCACTTACATGTGGAGCATAAGGAAAAACATGGAGGACATTGGGAGAAGGAAAGGAAGGGTGAATTGGGGGAAATTGGAGGGAGAGATTAAACATGAAAGGCTGTGGACTCTGAGCAACAAACTGAGGGTTTTGGAGGGGAGGGAGTGGGGGTTTGGGTGAGCCTGGTGGTGGGTATTGAGGAGGGCACGTATTGCATGGCGCACTGGGTGTGATGCATGAACAATGAATCTTGGAACAGTGAAAAAAAAAAAGAAATACAAAGAGGGGAAATGAAAAATTAGTGAATTCAAACTTGTCCCTGCATAGTGGGTGTCTGAGTCACAGGTTTGTTGGAGAGAAAGAAAGATGTTTTAAATTAGACAGGAGTTGAAGGTTTGCTATTATTCTGTACTTACCTTCTCCAAGTCTGGGAAAAGACACTATCTCTTCTTATCTCTGATGATTTTTAAAGCAATGAAGTTTTTTTTTTTAATTTAATTTTATTTTTTCAGTGCTCTAAGATTCACTGTTCAATTCCCCCAATTCACCCTTCTTTTCCTTCTCCCAATGTCCTCTATGTTTTTCCTTATGCTCCACACATAAGTGAATCCATGTGATAATTGACTTTCTCTGCTTGGCTTATTTCACTCAGCATAATCTCCTCCAGTCCCGTCCATGTTGATACAAAAGTTGGATATTCATTCTTTTTGATGGAGGCATAATATTCCATCGCATATATGGACCATATCTTCTTTATCCATTCATCTGTTGAAGGGCATCTTGGCTCTTTCTACGGTTCAGTGATTGTGGCCATTGCTGTTATGAAAATTGGGGCACATGTGGCCCTTCTTTTCTCTATGTCTGTGAAAAGCAATGAAGTTTTACCTAACATTTCATACAGAGATAGAAAGATTCAAGATACCTGGTTTTTAGGGAATACAGCTAGATTTGGTTTTCATTCTGTTGAATCCAACTTTCTCAATATGCTGGTTTGCAAAGTTCATAGAAAGAAAACATGAAAAGTCTTTGCCTCACACACCCAACCAAATCCTTTTGTTTTCTTTCACCTCATATTTTTGGTTGGGATGAAATTCTTAAGTCTTGTATCCCTGCAGAGTTTAAGCATGTGTCTGTGGGTGACCTAGTAATTAAAATGTTTCTTATACTCATTGGACACATTGAGGAAACTCTGACTAGTTTTGGGGGCTGGAGACAGGACCGTGGGCACATTTGAATGAAGGAGATAGAACTAGGGTGACGGCATCAAGCAGGGTCCTTGACTGTTCTTTGCATGAAGAAGGGTCTAGAAAAACTCTGCTCACCAGAGAGATGGCCGGGGAGACTTTCATTTGGTCAGAGGAAAGCTGTTACTCTGAGAAGTCATCTCAAGTCACGACTTCACGTGCAACAAGTCAGAAGTTGAGTGACATGTGTCATATGAGGATCAGAGGACATGTGTGGTCGCTGAGAGCAGAATGTACCCAAATGGCTAGTAACCTTGAAGAGAGGCTCCGACTCTAACTGTGGAAAATCCAAAGTAATGTGAACTCCTCATCTTTTCAAATGGGCACATTTTAAGAGGCACTACAAAACAGTATGGAGGTTCCTCAAAAAGTTGAAAATAGAGCTACCCTATGATCCAGCAATCGCACTACTGGGTATTTACCCTAAAGATGCAAATGTGATCCAAAGGGGCACGTGCACCCGAATGTTTATAGCAGCAA
>CM053605.1:1930496-1946038 GCA_028646535.1 Procyon lotor | reverse complement strand
TTAAAAAAAAAAAAAAGAGGCACTACAAAATAAAGCTACCAAACAAATCTAGTTTTGCAAAAATGCGCAATGAGTTTTTCAACATCACCAGACCCACAAATGCTGTATTGGGTCCCAGGTGTCACCACGCTGAAATCACTGCCCACTCTGCCCCTTGTCACAATCCCCACCTGCCCCCACCCTCACTGAGGCTCTGGGCTGTTCTCTTTCTCTAGATCTGGACTGGCCATCTTCCAGGTCATGTGGTCGCCTGTTGAAGGGTCCCCAGTGAGTCCATTTAAAGAGGTACCTATAGCGTCTGTTTCAAGACCCTGTGATAATTTAGTGAGGGCAGGTGACCCTCTGAGAAAACCTCCTTTTTTCTTTTTTCTTTTTTTAAGATTTTGTTTATTTATTTGAGAGAGAGACGGAGAGAGCATGAGAGGGGAGAAGGTCAGAGGGAGAAGCAGACTCCCGGCAGAGTTGGGAGCCCGATGGAAGACTCGATCCCAGGACTCAGGGATCATGACCTGAGCTGAAGGCAGTCACTTAACCAACTGAGCCACCCAGGCGCCCCATGAGAAAACCTCCTTAAATTGAGCACCAAAGCCGCAGGCTATGACTGAGGCTCAGCCTAGCTACCCTTCCTCAGGGGGCCGCTCAAGGTGTCACAGAAGGGCCAGACTTCACCGGCTTCTCTGCCCACCCATCGCTGCAGAGGAAGAGCCCCAGGGGAGGGCCCATCCACTGTCCCCCTGCCCAGCCTGTGGGCAGAGGGTGGGAACGTTCTCAGCATCCTGGTCTGAGCTGCCTTCTTTCCTGCCCTGCCAAACCCTCCCTTCCCTCTGGACACATTATCCGTCTCCACCAGCGTTTAGTCTTTTGGGAGACCTCTTGCCTCCCTCTGAGGAGCTACAGAGACTCTGAAGGGAAACGTTGTGGTTAAATCGTTGGGCAGAAGTTACATTTTGCATTTCCTGATTCTTCCTCATGACTTCTCATGTGATGTTGGCTGAGTCTTTATTCTTTGTCTGATCCAAGTTTCTGTGCTAAGCTATGTAGGACAGTTCTCAATTAAAAATGAGTAGTTACACGGTATGTCTTCTCCCAGTTTCCAAAGAACCTAGCAGTGGCCCCCAGGGGGGTGTGGGAAAATAGTGAAGAAGCATCTACTCCACATCTCTGCCCACAGCCTCCCTGGGACACCCAGGTCCTCCCTTCTCTGACTTCTCTTGCACCCAACACATGACTCCTCACTTGGGTTGTTTGCAAAAAGGTCTATTTTATTTTATTTTATTTTATTTTATTTTATTTTATTTTAGAGAGACAGAGAGGGAGAGAGCACACTAAGGGGTGGGGCAGAGGGAGAGGGGGAAGCAGGCTCCCCACTGAGCAGGGAGCTGGATGTGGAGCTCAACCCCAGGACCCTGGGGCCATGACTGAGCCGAAGGCAGATGCTTAATCAACTGAGCCACCCAGGCGCCCCTGCAAAGGAGTCTTGTAGAAGGAAGTGTATGAAGTATATTAAGAAGGGCACATATTGCATGGAGCACTGGGTGTGGGACATAAACAGTGAATCTTGGAACCCTGAAAAAATAAAATTAAAAAAAGAAAGTACATAAAGGAAGATCTAAGACTTCCCCCTTCAAAACAATTCAAAACAAAGGAAAGCATTTTAAGAGTGTTGGGGCACCTTGGGTTCTCTCTGCATTGCACACATGAACTTGGGCAAACCACTTTCTTCACGACCATCGTATTATAATTTTCCCAGCATCAAACCATTTTCCAAAAATTTGATCTTTCACAAAGGCTCATACACTTGTGTTTTAGCCACGCTTTGTGATTGGAAATATAAATCTTTATTTTTCCCTGTTGCAAATAATGCCACCAAGGGCAGTTTGTCTTCGCTCCCAGAGACAGACTGACAAGGCCAAAGGTTAAACACGTGTATTCATCTGTTGAAAAACAGAGTCGCTGTGCCTTCGAGAATGGGGCAGCCCGGGGTGCATCCCCCCAGCTGGGTAAGAGGGCAGCACCTCCCGGGTCTCTCAAAGTCCTCTGCAGCCTGGGCATCACTGTGCTGTAGCCGCAGCCTATCTGTCACAGCTGCAGCCTTCACCTCCGGCTTTGGCTGCTGGCCTCGGCCCCGTTGTGGCCCCATGGGGACCACAGATCTACGCCCCACTGCTCCTCCCTTGGGTCCTCACCAGTGCTTGACCTGTTGCCTCCTGACAGCCTTGGCAGCCCGAGCTGGCCATTTCCCGGTCTGCGCTCCCTCGGCCCTTCCAGCGTGGAGACCTTGTCCCTCCCCCTCCTCCCAGCCCACATGTTCAGGGAACTGACGGGTCTCCATAGAAATCTGGAGGATCTTTGAGGGCCATGTCCCCATAGTATCCCTCCCTGCTGATACTCAGGCCTCACCCTCTAATCTCAGAAGGAGTCCTGGGCCTCCCCAAAGCCACTCCGGAGGAAGACTGGGTGACCGGGAATGGCCACTTACACGGGCTTCCTGCTGAAGTCATCCCTGCCAGTCTCCAAAATGGCCCCAGGGGCCTGCATCCTGCACGGGGATGTCCTCTCCCGTCCCCTCCTCTGCTCGCTAGGACCCCCTCCCTGGCCTTCTAAAGTTCCTTGTCTTCTTAAACGGGTGGCTAAAAAGTACCTGTGAATGTAAAAGAGGCATTATTAAATGTAAGCTTTTCCTCAAAACAACTAAAGCTTTTGAGCAGGGCATCCTGAGAGACCTCCAGTTATCATCAGGCGTTTCCTTTAAAAAATACCCTCTTGTACTCAGGTCAAGTCCAGGGACCTGGCCTGTGCTTCTATCTCCGGTTTGCAGAGACCCTCCACTCCTCCCCAGGTCTGTTCCTACCTTAGAGCGTGTCTTCACTGCGTTTTCCAAGGTCACAGTGAACTTCTGTGTTCCCAGGGTCCAGAGACTGGGAGAGTCCTGTGATGAATGCCCACTGATCCCCAGAATGGTGGCAAGTGGTCCCCCAGAGAAATCATTTGCAATTTCTTTTGCCCCTGAAGCCAGAACTGGGTGCACTCTCTCATTGGTGATCATGATATCAGGGCTAGTCTGATTCATCTGGGCTGAAGGCAAGAGCCTCCAACAGGCCACTGCCGGCCAGCAGAGCTGGCCTCACCCCAGGGCCGTTGGAGGGAGCAACCTCTTCCCCAGGCTCACTGCCATAAGGTGTCAGGACCCCTTATCTCCCCAGCCTTCAGTTACGACCCTATAATCTCCCATTAGACTTTCCAAAATTCTAGATCTCTAGATTTCAGGTTCTTCCTTCCATCCATGTTGACTTAGATGGATGCCATTGGAGATGTTGCTTTTGATACAAAAGATTCTGAATATACACTCTGTCCAGTGGGGGGCTGATAAATATTTACCACCCAGCTCTCCAGGAAAAGCAAAAAAACAAAACAAAACAAAACAAAACAAAACAAAACCAAACCAAAACCCCCCCGATATGCAATGCTTGCCAATTTCCATGGTGTAAATACTTTCACCATGACCGATTTTAAGCTACTAACATGATTACTGCTGACCAGAGAAGACATATACGGCATCACCCCATCACAGAGCATGTGACCTTTCAGATTTCATACCCAGAAAACAGATGATAGTAAGCCGGGATCATTTATGAAGAAGGGGCAAGTTTTGGGAATTCATTATCTTTGTTGATAATAACTTTAGTTGTAAATGTATATGATTTCCTTTATACTAATGGCTGTGCTAAGCCGCTGCCTTATAAAATTCCTGAGTTTTAATACTCAGCCCCGTGAGGCCATCTGAACCAGCAGCAACGAGCCACTGCTCCATACCTATAGAGAAGACAGATTTCTATCTGTGCAAAAAAGCAGAGAGAAACCAGGTTTCTGAGGATTATGGAGGCACCGTCCTTCATAACAAAGCTCTCTGGAGGGAGAATAAATAGTTCCAGATAATGCCAAGTCAAGCAAGAAGCGGCCATATAAAATAGAAGAGCAGTGGCATAGAAGCACATTTTTTCATTCCCTAGGGAATGGTCCAGTGCTCTTTGGCCCACATAGTCAGCCATGGAGGGTCGGAGGAGGGAGAGAAAGTCCCAGCTACTCTGAAGCCAGCAGCCCAAGGTTCAAGTCCTGGCCCTACTGCTTGATGGCGGAATGAACATGGACAATTCACTGACTTTCTGGTCCTCAGTTTCTTGGTCTGTAAAGTGGGGACAGTGACAGCGCCCACCACTGAAGGTCAGTAATAAAAAAGGGCTGCTGGTCGGACCCCAGGGGCCCCTGACTGTGCCCAGAGAGGCAGGCCTTCCACTCCGGTCACAGCAGCAGAGTGGCCGGGCAGGGGGCTGGAGATGGACAGCCGGCACCCTCTTCTTTCTGGGAAGGAGAGGGCTGAGTGCAGAGCTGAGGGACCTGTGTGTGCTGGAGAGCTTCTGAGTTCATAGCCCAGGGCTCAGGGGGCACTTGGGCACCTTGGACATTCAGGGTGACTCCACCCATGTCCCGTGGCCGTGGCCACAGGAAAGGCTGGAAGTGGGGGCCACAGGGCCTTTTCAGAGGTGCTTTCAAAGCTGTTCTCAGGATGTTCAATAGACTCACTGTCTGATTATTTCACAGTGTATACGTATATTGAATTGTTACATTGTGTACCTGAAACCGATACAATGTCATGTTTGTTACATGTTAGTTACATGTCAATTAAAAAAAAGGAAGGAAAGGAATTATTTGGAAGATTACAAAGTCCAAAAAATCCCCCCCCCCCAAACTGTGTTCAATTAGCTCCTGACAGGGACCCAGGGCGTGGACTCCCACAAGAGAGGCCTGGAGAAGGATCTGATGTGAGGCCTCGATTTCTGCATCTGCAAAGTGGGTGGAGGGGCACCGTTCTTTGGGGCTGCTCTGGGGACTTGAGACACTGTTCCATGTCACAGGATTGCCACCAAAACGTGCTCCACTGGCTGTCATCACTGTCAACCTAGAGCAGCAGGGCCCGGAGCCCCCAGAGCCGGCTGAGCAGGGCCCCCTGGAATAGACAACTGCAGAAACCCAGAATCCAGGAAAAATCCGTCCCGGGAGGGGAGATTACAGGGTGGCCCCCACAGAGCCTGGCCTCTGACTCACAGCTCGGCGCCCCCACACTGCGGCCCCCCAAGTGGGGCCCAGACTTCTGATTCATGTTTTCCATGGTTACCCGGGGAAATGAGAACCGTCTGGACACCCAGCCACTCGGAGACTCTGGCCCCACTCGCCCCCGAACCCTCAAGAGCCGAGTTTGTAAAACATCCTTCCATGATGACCGTTCCCCGCTCCTCCCCCAGCTGGGAGCAGCTTCAAACTGAGACCAACAGACCCAGATGGTGTTTCTGAAAGGGAGCCCTGGGGACTCCGGGATCCCTGCCTCGCAGGTGGGGGCCGGGCAGCATCTGTACAACTTAGTTTGTTCTTATTTTCTGTTCTGTTGGCACAGTCTCCTCACACACAGACCACAGGACACCACGTGGTCTTTCTTCCTGACCAGCGTTCCCTCCACAGGCTGCTTTATGGCCAATGTGGGAAAGGACAGAATTCTTTTCTAATTACAGTGCTTGAATTTGAGGAAAGGAGGAAGGAAGGGGATGTCACAGAACCGTCTATATCAAGTTAGAGTGTCATTTTATCCTGGGAAAATCGTTCTCCGGGACTTGCAGCTGATTACCAAAGTCTTCCTTCTTCTGTGTGTGCAAGAGTATAAAAAACTCTGGTGAAATGAAGCCCCACCCCGTGTTTCACAAAGAAGTAAATTCTGTAGCCCTGAGCCGTGCCTGTCGGCGGGTCCCGGGCAGGTGGAGAGAGCGCGTCAGACTGGGGATCCCGGCTGACCGCGTGACCTGGGGACTCAGTGCTCTTAGCCTCCATTCCCTTCCCTGTAAAATGGGCATGACACCAATTCTGCCTGAGGTTGCCCTGCAGATGGTAGTTCTGGGAAGGCACTTACTTAGCCAGGAGCCCTGGCCCGGGTAAATGCAGGAAAGACACAGGAGACAGAGCACAGCGCCAGGAGGCTGAGCAGGGGCTCGTGGGTGCAAGAGTGTGGGGAGCTCTGCAGCCAGGACACAGGGGCTTGGGGGGCTGGCTGAGACCTGGGGTTCGCGGAGGGAGGGGTGTCTGCTGCAAGGAAGCTGAGGAAAGGCGTGAAATTTGCAACCAGGAGGCCACCAGGAAAAGAAGCCTGGGTCTGTGCAACTGTGGGTAGAAAGTCAAGTGATAAAGAATGAAAGCTGACACGGGTCATACGCTCCTCTTTCCAGAAACTCCGTGGTGGAGGGAAAGAAGGAAAAAGGCAGTGACTTTGCATGCAAGGGCTAACTTGTGCTGTTTGTGTGTCTGTGGTGATGGGATCCTGCCACATCTTAGAAGCCAGGTGGTAACCACAATCCGGCAGCTCAGCTGTCCTGTCCCTCTCTAAATCCCTTGCTCCACTCCGTCCCCCACCCTCTCCGGCTCGCCCAGATGCGGGAAGGCGGGGATGCCACAGGGCAGCACCCGGACCAGGAAGCCCTGACAAAGGTTTACTGGGTAAGTGGGAGACCTCAGGGGATTCTTGGGTTCTGCCCATCATTTCTTTAGGGACTGTTCACAGCAGTCAGCAACCGCTTGGAGGACAGCAAATGCCTCCTTGGTTTTGCCACTAGGAAGAAGTAAGTCAGGACCATCTTGTCTTTTCAGGGGACAACCTTTGCAAGGAGGCCTCGACCCTTTAAAGTCTGAAGTCAATGTCCCTGAAGCTGCCTTAGTACCCCCCACCATAGCCACCTCCCTGTGTCTCAAGGATGCCATCTTGTGGAAAGCGGGGTAACAGCAAAACCAGAAAACCTTTCCTCTCAAAGACTTTCTGATTCAAGGCAATCCAGTGATTGCAGGTGACAATTAGCCCAGCTACATGGCCTTACAGAGTGCTGTATATCACCAAAGGACGCTCACATGTTTTCATTTGATCTCCATGATGACCCTGGGCAATAGCATGATTATCTAATCATACTATTTATAGTCCTGGAAAAAGTCCCCTTTTTATAGTCCTGGAAACCAACTCAGAGAGATTAATTAACTTACTGAAGGTCACGCAGCCAATGGAAGGCAGAGCCTCCATGCAAAGCTTTCTCTCTCTTCACTGTGCCCATTATGCAAAGTACACCACCAGATGTTCAAACCAGTGGTTTTTTCCCAACATTTATCCTTGGGATCCCCCATTCACATATGTTCTGGGTATGTAGATGTATCTATGAATATGGCACAACTCTTACAGGGCAACACTTAACCTGTACCAAGTATGGCCCCTTTGATGATTCTATTCTATTTCATGTTTAGGAATGCCCTTTGGGATCCATTAAGTTGTTCCTGTGACCCATTAGTGGTCAGGATGCCCAGGATGAATAATGGCTCCTCCAAAATATCTACATTCTAATCTCCAGAGTCTGTGATTTCACTTTTCAGGGCAGAACGGTTTATGTGTTGATGCGAGGCAATCGTGTTAAGGCTTTTGAGATGGAGAGATTATGCAGGATCGCCCCATGGACCCAATGTCATCAAGAGTGTGAGAAGATGTCCAGGTCAGAGAAGATGTGACAATAGGAGCAGATACTGGGGGGACAGTTGCAGACGGAGGAAGGGTCCAGGAGCCGAGGAATGCAGGTGCTTCTAGAAGATGAGAAAAACAAGAAACAGATTCTCTCCTCTGAGCTTCCAGAAGCAGCCGGTCCTGCCGACACCTTGACTTTAGTCCAGTTAAACTGATGTTGGACCTCTGGTCCAGAACTCTTTGTAAGAGATTAAACTGGTGTTGTTTTAGGCCACCAAGATTGTGGTGATTTGCTACAGCAGCCCGAGAAGCTAACACGGACGCTGTGGAAGAATCATAATTGGGGCATCCCCACAATGGCACGCTCAAGGTGCATGTGGCCTGCAGACACGGTGTTTATGTGCTGATTTTTGGCCTTCACAGTGTTTTAAAGTCTTTTCTGAATTATTTACCCCATTTAAAAATCATGGTGTTTTATGTGAAAATCAGAATTTCTGGCTTCTATTTGTTTATACGAGGCCTGAGTTCCCACATGGCAGCATCTGAATTTGGCTGGCCAGAACCTTCTTCCAAACCTCCTTTTTCTCTTCCAATACCCTTTAAAAAATTAATTTTAGTTCTCAAGGTGGTACACACATAGCTTAAGGAGACCAAGCAGAACTATAAGGATTAAACAAATACTCATTTTGCAACATCACTCAAACCTTCCCACCCTCAGATCACATTTTCAGGCCTTTAAAAATTCTATTACTTCTTGTATTTCTAAACAATATGCTTGCCCTGGAATATCTGGGTGCCCACCAGTGACTTTATCCCTCTGTTACCGATCCAGAATCGACAAGGATTAGCTCTGTTAGCCAGACTCTAAATCTGCTCTTTTTCTCATCTTCTCAATGTGATTAAGTCCTAGGACTTGATAAAATCGTGTTTACTGTGGAGTCTTGTCTTGTACAACTTTTTGTTTTTCCTTGAGTTAATGATTGCATCATTTTTATTGTCTTGGTTGTCTGTTTCTAGCACCACTTTTTGCAAATGATCTATCTGACCTAGCAAATGCTAGGCTCTACTGTTTTTTCAAATGCTTGAGTATTTTGAAAGAATCTAACAGTCCCATTATCTCCCCTGGAGGCCGGTCTTCTGGAATTTACCATGCTCCTGGCCCCAGCAGGATTCAACCTTTGCCATGCTTGTGTTAGGATTCCCTTTCCCACATCCCACATCTCTCTCCTTCAGTTTGCACCCATTTTTGCTGGACACACCCCTAAGTAACGCTCTCAAGAAGAATGACTGACAGCTGGCTGGTTGCAGAACCCTGGCTCCTTTAAACTTTTAAAGGCATTTCCTCATTACCTCCCAGCTCCTGACGTGGATCCAGAGCAGTCTGATGCCATTTGAGAACCTCCATCCTGTGGCTGCTTTCCTCTGGAGGCTTCTTTTTGTTGTCACATCTCAAACCAATATGCATTTGAGTGATCTTTCCTTTTTTTTAGTTGTACCCGGTATTCAGGCTCAAGATCATAAATTCCAGGAAACTGCCCTAAGGATATTTCAGTGATAATTTTCTTCCTCCTCATTTTCCTGATGTTCCTTTTCTAAAGCTGTGATTAGTTAGGACTCAGGAGACAATAGAGGGTATGCTCGGATTAGGGTAATATCGGGAGGGAGGTTGATAAAGGGAGAATTTATAAAGGTACGGGCATGCTCTGAGCATGGAAATAGTGGGATGGAACCCCCAGAGGGCGGGGGAGGGAGCTGCTTCCAGAATCAGAGGAGGGAGGACAGGGAAAGGGCTTGCCAGGAGGGTAAGACCTCTCTTACCAGAGCTTTGTGCATTGGCCAATCTACTTAGAAACCAGGGTCTGGGGTCCTCTCTGGGTTGGCCCTAGAGGTTAGCTCCCAGGTACAGAGCAAGGGTATGTAGGAGCAAGGGTATAGAGGGGAAACAGAAACTATCCAGAACATTCTGACACCATACCTCCTGTTTATTTTTTCTCTGTTTCTTTCTCTCTTTTGCTTCTATTATCCCAAGATTTCCTTGACTTTATCTTTCAGCTCTCTTATGAACATTTTACTCTGCTATTGGATTTGCAATGCTTAAAAGCTATTTCATATTCTGCCTCATTATTTAGGTCACTTTAGTTCTTGTTTTTCAGGTGTCAAGTGCTCTTGTCTCTCTGAGGTTAACAGTTACAATTCTTGTCTTCTGCTTCTGGCCACGTCTCGACTTTGTCTGGGTTCCTTTTTTTTTTCTATTTGATTTTGGTCTCTAGGCTTCCTGGAGATGATTTTCCTTAATTGCTCCTTGATTCTTGCCATCTGTATTTAAGAGCAAGGCACCAAGCAGCGGTTGGAGGGCCCTGCGTGGGTGATGGCTTGGAAGAACTGAGCTCTTGGCGGGCTGGAGACGGTCTTTCTGCATTCCCACCTGTCACTCCTCAGCACTGACAGGAAAGGGACCCCTGAAGCCCAGTCTGCCAGGCACTGTCCTGGGAATGGTACCAACACAGAATTGAGAGCCTTGATTCCCTAAAAGACATTGGTTCAGAAAGTTCTTCGGGACAGTTAGAGGCCAACACAACACCAGAATTTACGGAGCGCTTCTGATGTACTTTACACGAGAACTGGCTGAGGTCAGTCCTGCCAGGTCCTCCCACAAAGGGGGACATGGAGGCACCCCAAGGTCAGGCAGCTTGCTCAAGGTCCCAGAGCCTGTGGAAGATGGGGAGGGGTGGGAGTGCGGTGAGTCAGGCCCCAGAGCCAGGAGGCTTCTTCCCAAGGCCGTATTGCATCTCACTGAAAAGACGGGTGTGTGGGGAGAAGGCTGGTGTGTAGGGCAGGACCAATAGGGCCAAGGAAGTGAAGAGAATGTTTTTCAGGAGAGAAAATTACAGAGAAATGGGGGTGGTGGAGCTGTGGGCACAGAAGGATGAGGATGGGAAGGACCTGTGGCCTAGGGAGAAGCCTCCTGGGCCCGGGGATCCCCTTGGAGCCTTAGAGCCTAGAGGTTGTTGGCAGAGAGTAAGAACTGGTCAGCACCTCATAAATAGAGCGGGGGCCCGACAGGAGCCACATTCAAGGAGAAAAGAAGAAAAAATGAAACATCTAGTGATCTGAGCCCCAGGGAACACTCTGAGGGCCCTCTCGGTCCTGCACACACACCACACACACTGTACACAGGCACACACATCACACACACACTGTACACACACACGCCACATGCACTGTACACACACACACACCACTATATACATGCACACACACCACACACTGTACACACACACACCACACACATTGTATACACACACACACACACCCTACTGTATACATGCACACACATTGCACACTGCACACACGCATACATAGGTCATACACACTGTACACATGCACACAGGTCACACCTACTGTGCACACACACATGTCACACACACACTGTACACACACATCACACACTGTACACACACATCAAACACTGTACACACTCACACAGGTCACACACATTGTACACACACACACATCACACACTATACACATGCACACACATCACACACACTATACACATGCACACAGGTCACACGCCACACACACTGTACACACACATGCCACACACACTGTATACACACACACACACACACCCTACTGTATACATGCACACACATTGCACACTGCACACATGCACACATAGGTCATACACACTGTACACATACACACAGGTCACACCTACTGTGCACACACATCACACACACTGTACACACACATCACACATACTGCACACACACATCACACACTGTACGCACTCACACACAGGTCACACACATTGTACACACACACACACATCACACACTGTACACATGCACACACATCACACACACTGTACACACACATCATATACGGTGCAGACACATCACACACACTGTACACACATGTCACACACACTCTACACATGCACACACGTCACACATACTGTACACATGCACACACATCACACACACACTGTACACACACATCATATACTGTGCAGACACATCACACACACTGTACACACATGTCACACACACTCTACACATGCACACACGTCACACATACTGTACACATACACACACACACACACACACACACACCCTCTGAGCGTTGCCTGTGACGGGTGGAGGCCCCGGTTCAGCCCCACTAGTTGGGGTTGGTGCTGTGGTCCAGGACTCGGACCCCCACGCCGCATCCCTGGCCACCGAGTCCCACACTCTCCCCTCAGGAATCTCCACGTTCGCTTCAGCAAACACGTGGCGGCAAACCTGTTTCCTTTCTGATGTGCTCCTAACTCGCCTTGTTCTTTCAACAGCAAGGAAACGGCACTCATTTATGCTCTGAGAAGAGAGTGGGGGACACTCCTGGCCTCCCTGCTCCCGGCTGCGGTCTGTCCGTCGAGATCAGTCTTGTCCTGCGGTCAGTGCCAGCTGCTAAGGACGCTCTGATTTCCTTTGTCCAGTAAGAGACTGGAGTTAGCAGTCGTAGGGAATTCATCTCCCAAGTTTCTACTTGAGTTTCCCTGTATGGTTCTAGAAGTTTCCACCTCCACAGGGTTCAGGGGGCAGATGACCTGTCCACAAGAAGGTCAGAGTGGGAGATGCCCCAGGAGACTGTGAACTTGCTCACTTATCTCATTTTTAGTCATTCCGGAACCTTCCCCTGATGCCGGTTAGCCACTCCCCTTCACCGATTATCAGACCCTAATAACGGAGTGAGGAAAGTGGCCTGGCTGGAGCCCAGGTGTACCTCCCAGGCACTGCTCCACTCCTCACTCGTTTAAGAGTCAAACCTTCAGCAAGGAGAGCCCGACTGGGCCCTGGGTGTGGGGTCAGACAGCTCTGTGGCACAAAGTGATATGTTGGACGGGAGCTCCCCAAAGGAGGCATGGGGGCTGCTACAGAAGAAAGGGGGTGGGGTGCAGGAAGGGGATCTCCCGCCTGACCCTGGAGGTCCCCAGCCAGCAAGCAGGCTGGGCTCATGCACCTGAGCAGCACAGATGAGCCTGCAGCCTCGGGGCAGGAGGATGGGGGCCTTGCTGCCAGCTTCCCAGGGGGCAGAGCTGCAGCGATGCTTGTAGAGCTGGGGCACCTGAGAGCCAGGACCCCCACGTGTCAGAGCGGAGCCCAGAGGCCACAGCCACAGGGGTTAGCGCCAGGCAGCCCACAGCCAACGCCTCATGATGTCAGCTTTGCTGGAAACAAAGTCTCGGTACAAAGGGGACTCACACATTTGTTGTCAAGGCTGAGGTCTGCTTCTCTTCTGCAGTTGGTCTGGAGAACGAGGGGTCCCCAAAGATGGACCGTAGGGGGAAAGGAGTCTCAGCTCACTGCCTGGATCCATGGGGACGAGCCTGAGCAGGGGTCCTGGGGGCAGGACAGGGGGAGACGGGACTAGGCCTCGGGGGAGATCAGCTCAGAGAGGGGCAAGATAGAAGAAATTCTCCGTAATCACTGGGAACCAGGAAAAGGCACCATCCAAATTCCTAAGATATAAATTAAACCTAAAATATACTTAAACATAATCCCCACCGATCTCAGGAATGAATCACAAAGGAAGAAGTTTGTAGGCACATGTCTTGAAATGGAAGGACGACCGTGAAGCTTGCAAAGGCCGGGTTCTCCAGTAAGTGGGGAGCCCCGTGGTGCAAGGAAATGGGAGTAAGTCACCAGGGCAGCCCTGATTTGGTGGCCGAAACTCGAGGTCTTCTTCTGCATTTCAAGAGCCACCCAATGCCTTCGGGGAGAGAAGGATGGGAGCGTTGGAGCCACCTGACCATGGAGAGCGAGCCTTGCCTTCAAGAGAGCTTCTGCGTTCTCTGGGAGGAAGGAAGCGAGGCCACGTGCTGGGAGTCAGGGGCCGAGTGGGGTCACAGGCAGGAGCAGAGGGAAGGCCATAAATCAGAGCCAGAGGTCCCCCTGCACGTCTCTGGAGGCCGCGTCCCCCCCCCCCCTTCCCCTGTGTCTGGGCAGCGACATCACCAAGTCTTGCAGCCAGTTTTGTTGTTTTTTTTCCCAAGTGCAAGAAATTTTGCAATGCGATAGAAATTTGCTGAATTCCTGAATTGATCTTTGGTGTTCTGTTTTTTATGCTACCTTAAGAGCCCAACCAATTTTTTTTTTTCATTTTTTCTAAATATTTCCAGACCGTTGTTTTCAAGCTCGGAGTTTGGCAGGAAAGGTCCACCTCTGTTCACACATAGGACAGACAAGACCGGTTTCTGATTGCCAGTAGTTTTTGACAGAAGATGGGTGGGAAGCCACTCAGGATTTCTAATAAGAAGAGCACTAATGTGTCAGGAGTAATGTGTACTTTCCAAAGACACATACTTGTATTTGTACGTACAGATTCCACTGCACACTCCTTTCTCGTAGTGTGGTTACACCGAGCCGTGGGGTCTAGTCTCCCCCACTCACATCTGGGGGGGGGGCTCCTGGCCAGGGACTGTGGCAGAAGCTTGATGATACCAAATTTCCTAGGCTAAGTCATGCACAGGATTTGGGTTCCTCCTGACTTTCTCTGCCCCTCTCTGGATGTCAGGACGTCGGTCTTCGGAATCCAGAAACCAAGCACGATGTGGGGGAGCCCGAGCCACGTAGATGGGGACAGGGCCACGTAGACGGGAACAGGGCTGGGCTCACGTACTGTGCCAATAGGCAGCACCCACCGGCTAGCCCTGCAAGTGGGCCACCTTGGAAGCGAGTCCCCCAGCCCCAGTGTCGGGGCCGCCTGGCTAAAATCCTAGCAGACATCTGGTTTGCCTCCCGAGAAGGCAGAAGCCAGAACTGTGCAGCATTGGAGAACTAAAACAAATCGACTAGATTCAACAAATACTCTTTGAACATCTCCCTCCGCCAGAGTTTTTGGTGCCTGGCTCTGAGTCTGGGGGGCCTAGTTTCCAGCAGCACCCTAAAATCTCCATGCTACGGTGCTTTCCAGGTATCAGCACAGAGAGGCCTCACAAAATTCCTGGGTGCTGGGTGCTGAGATTAGACCTATTTTCCAGATGAGGAAACTGGGCCTGAAGGTCACAGAGCTGGTTACTGGAATACCGGGGAAGAGAACCTATGTCTGTCTGTCTGTCTGTCTGTCTGAGCTGACCTTCAGGACCCCGAAAGATGTGCCTTCCCTTTGCCTCAGGCTCCTTATCCCCAGTCTGCCCCATCTCGGGTCACAGATAAAGGATGGCCCTGTCACCCCTTAAAGGGACCCCAGGTCAGTGTTTCAGGCCAAGTGACTCATTGCTACCTCCCCCACATTCCCCTGCTGCCCTACCATGGTCCCCCCTCTAGAGGCTGTTGCTCTGACTTTGAGGACGTCTGTCCTCCTCCACTGGAGGCTGCGGTAAGAAACATAATGCTTCTCCAGGAGCCTGTCCTCCGTCGGACCAGTGAGAGCCCCCAAGGCCTCTGCCCACCGAGCACTGAGCCCTGACGCACTTGCCCAAACTGTCCCGTGGCCTCGCGCCCTCAGAGCCCTGGCCCTGGGAGCCAAGGCTAGTGGGCGTGTCCACCTGCTTCCCCAGAGAGATTTCCCAGTGCACAGCAGCTATATCAGACTGTACCTCCTTCAACCCAGCCCACTGCTCAGCATGGTCCAGACATTTCCAGAAACACTAGGGTCTTTTCCTTACTTGTTTGATTTTTGTTGGATTAAAGTAGAGTTGACACACTATGTTACACTAGTTTCAATTTCCTGAAGTTTCTTGCCCCTGAGTATCAGCCTTCCTCGTGTTCCAGTGTTGACTCACTTTTCCAGGCTATTTTGACATTTGTTCCATCATTTTCCATGGGAATTTTTTTAAAAAAGATTTTTTTTTTAAATTTATTTGACAGAGAGAAAGAGCACGCAACCAGGGGGAGAGGGCGAAGCCGACTCCCCGCTGAGCAGGGAGCCCAACTCGGGGCTCGATCCCAGGGCCCTGGGATCATGACCTGAGTTGAGGGCAGACGCTTTACTGACTGAGACTCCCAGGCGTCCCTTCCAT
>CM053605.1:1905080-1930396 GCA_028646535.1 Procyon lotor | reverse complement strand
ACGTCTGAGGGCACACAGACACCGAATGCTGAGAGTTCTCTGACTGGGGACGACGTCTGAGGGCACACAGACGCGGTGTGCTGAGAGTTCTCTGTTCTGAATATGCACTCTTCTCACCCACAACTCAGGGCCACCGGCCTGAAGCGGTTCCCTCCTACCAAGGAGGAGACGGAGTGTGGGAACAGGGGTCACTGACCATGGCCTTGGGGAGGGCTGTGGCCCCGAGGTTCCAGGTGGGGTCCCTGAGCCCCTTCTCCCACACACCTGGATGCATCAGAACGCATATGTCAGGAAACCTGCAGGTGCAGCACCATGTGAGGAACAGCAGGTAGGGCTCTCAGGAACTAGGGTGACATTGTGGAGAGCCGTGGTCTGCTCCGAGCGTTCCCAGGGAAAACGAGGCCAGGGTCCCAGCCTCAATGCTTACACCAGCCGATCCACTCTGCCCTACGCCCCTGGGCTGCGTCCTGACCTAAACATCTGTGGCTTCTCCCACCCCTGGCTCCTCAACCACACCAGGACACCCCATATTAATCAGGGCCAGCTCAGAGGGGGGTGGTGGGTCTGGCCTCTGGAGCTCTTTGGCTCAGTGCGGTTAGGCTCACTGCAAGTCTTGCTGTGATCATTTTGGACAAATGTCTGGTCTGTAGGCTTTGGAGCTGGTCTCGTGGTCCCTGGCCCTGCTCTCAGAATTGGAATCCTAGAGCCTATACAGGGGATCCTGGAGGCTGGGGTCCTTCTGGCGGGACCCCTATTGGGTGCCAGACCCTGCACGACAGGCTCCTCCCAGGCTACTCAGGTCAGCTTGCCAGAGTGCAGAACTGCTCTGACCTGGGTCTGAGGCCCAGCACCTGCTCTTTCCCTCGTGCCCATCCCAAGGGCAGTCCAAGGCCCACTCATAGTGTTCCTGAGCGTCCACAATCAGCAATAATTTCCCTTTGTGCATCTGCCTGGCCTCTCCAACTGGATCTTTCCTGCTTTTTACAAATGGATGGTATCATTCTGGAGGAGGGGGAGAAAGCATTTCTCAATGGGAGGTCACCAAGCCCACTGTCTGCAGGGAGGGGGGCCCTTGCAGCAGCGGGTGAAGCTGGCCGTGACCTTGAGGGCTCTAATCTCATCCCTGAAGGCAGCAGTTCCCTTGCTCATACCAATTTCCACCACGCATGTGGGCCCAGGGCTGCCAGATGCTCAAATTTTTTCAGGAGAAGTGAGAAATATGATTTTTCATATGAAATCTCCACCTTTTCAGATGTTAATTCGTTAGTGTTTTAAAACACTGTGAGATGCGAGTCAGACGCTCCTGCTGACCAGACATGGCTCACAGACAATGGCTCTGTTACGAATAAAGCTATTTATTTAATAATACCAGTGATAACAATGCCAATAACGAAAGGCACTGAGTGCTCACTACCTGTAAGGCATTATTCCAAGGATCATATGTGGACATTTTCCTTCATCCTTACTAGTTTCACGAGGCAAGAACTACCATCATCCACTGGTTTTATTCAGATAAACAGAGACAGCCTCAAAAAGGTGAAGACTGCACCCAAGGTCACACACCCAGAGAGTATCAGCCCCCAGATGCCATGCCCAAACAACCTGCCATCACAAGCAAGGAAGGGCTAGGGAGGGGTTTCGGAAAGCTATGTTTTTCTAAAATACAGGTACAAGATACACAAAAATGCAAACTAGCTACAGATGGAGGATTATAAGTAACTTTTTTTTTTGTTCTGAGTTTCCCAAATATTCATATATTTTAAATTAATTTTATTTTTTCAGCGCGTTCCAAGATTCATTGTTTATGCACCACATCCAGTGCTCCATGCAATGTATGCCCTCCTTAGTGCCAACCACGACGCTCACCCAAATTTAGTGAAGTTATTAGTAAAGACCTGTGTGAGCTCCAGTTTATATCTGTGTCCCCCACAAAGGAAGGCCCACTGCCTTCTCAGTGGAGATTTCTCCAACCCCTTGGTGATATATCTTCATAGTGGAGAATGAGAACAATGGTTGTTAGTCCCAGTGACTGTGTGCATTTGTGTGTGTGTGTGTGCACATGAGTGTATATGTGCAAGTGTATTGGGTGGGCAAAAGAGCTGAATATGCAGACATGTATTTTGGAAAGACTTCCCAGATGATTCTGCCAGCCACACCCCCTTCTGGTTGAGAGTGATTCTTTTTGGCATTGGAAATAATTTTCAATATCACTAGAACTAAATCTACTAGCTGAGCCTACCCACTTACCCTCACTAGAAATGAAAAACCTTATTTTTTCCACCCTGTTATCAAAGTAAGTTTTGCTTATCCAAGAAGATTTACAAAATACAAAAAAGTAGAAAGAAAGAAAAATACACAAAGTACCATAACATAGTCACTCTTTGACTTTGGTACATTTCCTCTTGGTCTTTTAAATATACATAAGTAATTGTGTGTGTGTGTGTGTGTGTGTGTGTGTGTGTGTGTGTGTGTGTGTGTGTTGTCCAAAGGTGCAACTGACCCAGTATCTTCCTTTTTAAGCTTAATATTATATCATAAGTCTTGTCCACGTTACTAATACTATTTTTTGGGAAAGCCACTCACTACTCCATGAGTCTATGGAGTACATTTATAATCATTTTTCACCTTTCTTATGATTACTATTTCAAGTTTTTTCTCAAGTTTATGCCTGTGAAAATGCTTAAAGGAATCTCTGCCTTTTTCCTTTTTTTAAATATTTTGGTTCAGTCCCTAGAATAGACTCCCAGAGAGGAAATTAAGAAGTAACAGAATATCAACATTTTTCATCTTATAAAATGTGTTGCAAAATTCATTTCAAAAAATTTTTGAAATAACTTATTTTCCCTCCAAATAACTTATTTTCCCTCCTTCCCTCTTTTCATACATCTTCTCTGACTTGGGGTAATTGGAAGCACAGGGGAAAAACAGCAATAACCTGCTATCTTAAAAACAAGCCCACACCATGGGTAGGAAGATCTGGCACATATTGCAACAGGAAATCTCTTTCCCAAGCCAGAGGCTTATAGTATTCCAATCAGGGGAACTGAAGCAAATTGAGAAAAACAAAACTCCCAAAATTAGTATTTGAGCTACCCGAAATCCTACTGATGAAAAGGTTTTCCTCAGCATGATACATCCTTTCGCTTGCTGAGAGGTATGTCTGAGAGATGGAGCTGAACTACAAAGCACAGGGCTGCCAGGCTCTCAGACCCTGAACTTGACGTTGGGGGGAATGCCAGCCAGCCTGCCTCTCCACCATGGGACTGAAGGTCCGCCCAGCTTGCTTAGGAACTATATCAGACTTGTTAATCATATTGTGTAGTCTGAACATGCAATGCAAGAAGGGAGAACAGAGAGGTAAGGGAGGTGGTGAGAACTATTGAACTCTGGCTTCCAATGGCTGTCAGTAAAACATAGCTTCAGTAAAGGAAATGGAGCTGTCTTACTTTTTCCTCCCTGCACACAGAATGTGAGGGGAATCCAAAATGGAACATTGAAACAAATGAACCTAAATGACAAATGGAAGAGCTGAGAAGCAGTGACAGCCGGGTAGCAGTGAGCACCCCTCATGTCCAGATCTTGGCTTCTAAGCAGCATTCTCCACTGAAAAGGAACAGGGCTCCCTGGAGGAGCAGATGACACCAGGGCTGGCCCAGGGAATGTACAGGACCAGCCAGGAACATTTTGTGGTGCCAGAAAATAAGACAGTGATCCAAAATGATGGGATCAAAACAGGAGCCAGCTTGAAGGCTCTCCCAATGACTACATCTGGGACAAGTTGAGCAACAAAATATATAATGCTAGTAATGGATTATAATGCTATAAATGGATTATAATGCTATAAATGATATAATTTAGCTTATTCTAAAGCTAAATATCCACAAATCCATACTAATACTAATCCATAATTGAATAAATAGAAGAGAGAGCACAGCTCTTACTTAGAGTAAAATTCCAGTTAATACATATAGAAATGATGGAAGTAAAAGGTAATTATTTGGTTAACACATACTAATTGTTGTAGGCAAAAATCAGCCATGGATGGTAAAGTTAGTGAGTAACAGTGTGATGAGAAATGGGATATTTACATAGTCTCAAACTATCTCCCTATTAGATACTTGTTAATTACAAAGGAAAATACACTAACCTGACAGTGGAGAAACCGGGCAGATACGACTTTCACCAAATCATCAAAGTGACCATTACTAGTAAGCGGACATATGGATCTCAGGTACCCCATGTTAGGAGGCACTGAGGACTCAGCCTTGCTCCTGGGGTGTCCTTGGCAAAAATGTGTAACCTTAGTCTCGTCATGAGAGAATACCAACAAATTAAAAGACCACCTGTAAAATAACGGTGGACATTCCTCACTCACATCGAAGTCATAAAAGACAGACAAGAATACAGTCTGTAGATTAGTTAATAGTGTTGTGTCAACATTAATCTCCTGGTGTTGATAATCATACTATTGCTTATATTAGATAGTAACATTTGGAGAAATTGGGAGAAGAGATAGTAGAATTTCTGTACTATTTTTGCAGTGCATTGTAAGCTTGAAATTTTTTCAAAATTAAAAAAGAAAAAAGTGATGGCATGATTTTGTAGGGTTTCAAAATTTCTCATTGGGAATTTTATTTATTAATCACATAGACAATATTTGAACAATATTGAACCATTCTTCACGTCACATGGCTTGATTTCTTCTTTAAAAATGAACAAACTTGGGGCGCCTGGGTGGCTCAGTCATTAAGCGTATGCCTTCGGCTCAGGTCATGGTCCCAGAGTCCTGGGATCGAGCCCCACATTGGGCACCCTGCTCAGTGGGAAGCCTGCTTTTCCCGCTACCATTCCCTCTGCTTGTGTTTCCTCTCTCGCTGTGTTTCTCTATGTCAAATAAATAAAAAATCTTTTTAAAAAATGAACAAACTATCAACACAGAATTTATTTAAAAATCTTCAAAGTAAAATTAGCCAGGAAGGGGACTGTATTTTATGGTGAGATGTAGAGCTCTAACAGTCATCCAAAATCAGCAGTGTTGACTACTAAGAGTTCAAGTTGAACTAATTATACATATCTTTGACAGGCTGTCTTGTTCAAAAAAGAACTAACATTTATAGCACTTAGCAAAGATAGAGAGTCTCACAAAAGTATGTATGTAATCAAGGCATTTCCAGAGACACACCTTGGAATCCCTGCTGCTGAATTAAGAAGCAGGGCAATTAGCTCTTCCACCTGAAGACCAGGTTAAGTTTCATGGATCATTGAGCCAAGGCTTGAGTAGGATGCAAATTACTAACAATTTCAGGATAAGCTAATAAAGGAGGCTCTCCAAATGGCTACGGGTTTTATTAGAAAATGAAGAAATAGTCAAAAGTCCAGATATCATGTTGGATTTTAATCACATTTGATCCCTAATCTCTGAATTTACTATTTGGCATGCATTTAAAACTACAGATGATTTCCATCATAGAGCTTCCTTTAAAGGTTCTCATTCGGATGACATGCCAACCTTTTGTAACTTTTCTATTCTTACGCTACCAAATCTCCACTAAAATGACCTAACAAAGTAATAGAAGAAATTCTCCATAATCACTGGGAACCAGGAAAAGACACCATCCAAATTCCTAAATCCCTGATGATTTACAGTAAGAAATGGTACCAGAAAAAAGTGAGGTAAGGGAAGGTGAACCATCCCACCGCTTACGTCTTCCAGAGTGGGCTGCAGATCATGGCTGTTCAGTTAGTAGGGAATGGATGTCAGTCCTGCTGCAGGCCCACACTGGGGTCAACCTTGCCCCACAATAACTGCCTAGAGAGAGTGGTGGGGAGGACATAGAGCAGGCTATCCTGCTGTATCAGTTCCTGCTAAAGTTGGTCACCTGGCCACGGGAGACAATGGCTCAGTGTCCCCAGCTGGCCAGAGCAGATGGTCCAGGGGAGATGAGATGTTCCACCACAAGACTTGCCCAGGTCCATGTCACCTCCCACTAACTGTAGTTCCTACTTTGCACATCAAATTACATTAAATCCACCAAAAAGGTAAAAAAAATTCCCAATTTTTCCATTCTTTTTATCTGGGATAGATTTCCTTCCAAAGGCTTAAAAAGCACTGACAACTCACTAGTTTCTGTGGATGAAAAGATGGAGACCAGTTGGCCCACTCAGGGAACTTGGACCTCTAGAAAACAGACGAAGTATTTTAAGAAAAACAGAAAAAAAAACCAAAAACTTAAAAGACAAAAACAAACCAAAGTTAAGAGATTTGACATAGATATTCTAAATGAGATTTGAAGAGCTATTCTTTCTTCGTGACTGAATCACTGGTGCAATCTGAGAAAAAGAAAGAATTCTCAAAGTTTCATGTACCTAGCTAAACTACCAATAAAGGATGAAGGCAAAACAAAGTCCTGTTAACAGTGAAGAAATGAGAACATTGCCTTCTATATGTCCTTCCAGGGATCAGGAAAATGAGCTCAGGAATAAGATTCAGCAAAATAAAGAGGAATCTAAGGAAAAGGAAACATGGGATACAGAAATCAATGGAAATAAACTAGAAGTACAATGAAAAGGAACATCAGGAGACTAATATTAGGACAGATGGCCTAATGGGAGAGGAGACTGGCATGCATCTATCTGACTAAAGGCTCATCTCTAGAACATGTGTCAACCTTCTAAAAATCAATCATAGTAAAATAGTAAAACGAATCCAACAGTAAAATGAGCGAAAGACTTTGAAAAAATGAAATCCAATGACCAATAAACCTATGAACAGCTGCTTGACTTCATGGGTCATCGGAGTACAAATCAAAACCACACACAGTGGAATGACCAAAATAAGACATGTTTAGAAACAAACAATACTAAGTGTTGGCAAGGATGCGGAACATCCGTACTTTCATACATGGCTCATGGGAGCGCAAATTAGGACAATCACTTTGGAAAACTCTGAGTTGAACGAACCCTCAGATCAGGGATTTGGAGTCACAGATCTGGGCTCTTCCTACTTTTCACTAGTTTGGGGCTCTGTGCCCTGCACAGCACTCTTTAAGAAGATTGATGTCCTACCACTCAGGGCCCCAGCGGGAAACAGATGGTGCTCTCAGGCAGGATCTTGTAGGAGGGCTTAATAAAGGGACAGTGAAGAGCACAGGGCCCTGTCTCCTAGGCCACCACATGTGGGCTCAGCAGGGCTGCTCATCACCACCCCAGGGGAATTTGCAGTGCGCATTACCTAAACCTGCAACTTTAAGCGCCTAGTGGTGCTTCCACTAGAGGGCACTGCAAGGGTCCCAGGGAAGTGGACTTTTCCACTTCCACTTTCCATCTTGGACTCTTCATGCCACTGGACCAGCAGGCAAATAAAGGTAGGTCTCTAACAACATTTTGAAGCAAGTTATTCTTCGTGGTGGGGGCTGTCCTGTGACTGTAAGTCGTTCATCAGTATCTCTGGTCTCTGTACCCTCTACCATCAACCGTGAGGACCAAAAAATTCTCCAGACGTTGCCAAATGAAACTTGAGGGACACAGCTGCTGCTGGTTGAGGACCAGGATGATTTAGGGTATCATCCCAAGGGTCTGAAAAAATAAACTTAAGTTCCAGCAGTTCCGAGATTTCACTGGATTTCCTTTGTCCTGAGAAAGGGCTTTCCTGCTGAGCAGCTGACCCAGCTGAGGGTAGGGCTCCAGGTCAAACATAAGGGCCACCACTTTCCACGGCCTTCCTGGACAACCCCAGATCCTTCTCCAGCCCCAAAGGTGGTTTGTCCCATAAAATAGTTGAAAAACACGAAGCTTCTATTTTCTAATACCTTTACAAATATTTGAGATGCCTTGGTATGGAGAATACAGAATGGGCTAGACCCGAAGTCGGGGTGTGAGCCCTGGAGGCACCATTGCCGTGGCCCCCATACCACGGTGGTGCAGGTTCGGGTTTCCCTGGGGGTGGGGGGCAGTGTCCTCAGACTTGTAAAAGGACACCTGCCCCCTGGGGTACGTGGGGATCAAGGGGTAAATGAGGGACAGCACACTCGTACAGCATGCCGTGATGCCCTCACCTAAGGCTCTAGTCCTGTCTGAGGCTGGCTGGGCTCCCGGGGAGCCGCTCTTCTCCTCTTTCTCCTCCTTACCCTAGTGGATAAGGAGCATCAGCAAACGATGGCGAGCTTCCCCTGGTGCTCCGTACAGCCTTGGCTGCCCCCGTGAACCTGGCATAAACAACTGAAAATAGAACTTGAGGCTTTTGCAAACATCTCCTGAATTGACACAGCATGACCCCCAAATAAACACATTGCTGTGGTGCGCTGCAAAAGAAGGCTTTGTCCATTCTCAGGATCCACCCCGACGGCGCTGGGGGAGGAGGTGGGGGGGCTGGGGGGAGGGGGGAGGTGGGGACGGCTGAGCAGGGACGGGGGGCGACCAATCCTGTAGGACCCACCCACCCGCGTCAGGTGCCCTTCCAAGGTCTAGTCCCCAGAAAACATTTTGGGGGAAGGAGAGGGGGAGGAGGGAATAAATGCAAGCTTGTGTGCACATGCGCAGATCTCGCATCCCGCTTACACACGTGCACGTATGCATGCTCAGCTTCTCACACTTACACACAAGCTAGCACGCACACAGACTCACAGCGTCCCCGGTTGTCACCCCCCCACCCCCCGACCATGCCAGCTCCTGCGTCCCTCTATGACTCAGGGTTCCCAGAAGGAAGACTGTGCCACATCATGGATTTGGCACGGAGGTCCCCCAGCTTCCAGCCGCCTCGTCCACGGTGACTCACAGGCCTCTTGTTTATCTGACCACTTCAAGAAGCTGGGTTTCTGCCAGGTGTTTTCTTGGGCAGCGGGGACACGAGGGGGGGCAGGGGTGGGAAAGCCAAGCAGGGGCATCCTTGCCCAGAGACTCAGGAGGTGGGGTGGGGGGCACGTGGGGAGGGGAGGCAGTGGGGGGAACTCCCTCTGGAAAACAGCCTGTTCTTCTTGCCTGCGGCTGCCAGGTGCCCCCAGGCCCAGGATCCAGGGGCCGCTAGAGTTGGGGCACCCCCAGCTCGCGGTGGATGCTGCCATGGCCCCCTCTCCCCCCCAACCCCCAGTCCCGAGCTCACAACCCAGAGAGCTGCAGAAATGTTCTGTTTTCAGCTCCTGCGGACTTCACCAAAGCCCAGGAAACAGGATACTAGCAAATCAGGAGGCTGTGGAAACTTCTAGAGGGCCTCTATCTGAGGCCATGTGGATGGGGGCCAGGGGGCAGGGCTCAGTAACAGCACTGCTTTTCATATTCGCTTCTCCGGGTGTTTGTCAGTGTTTCTGTAAGGCCAAGAGGAAAGCAGTGTGTGAGCTGCCACATGTGTTGGAAATTAGACTTGTTTTAACTGCTTCTCAAAGGGGCTTACAACCACCGATTTTCACAGGCCCTGATGCCACTCACTGTCTCCCATTTCCTCCCAAGCACGGTGCTGCCCCCCACCTTGAAGCCTTCTGGATGAATCTGCCGGGCGTTGCTCGTCCTCGTGCTGACCCGCAGGGAACAGAGGCCATCCCCAGGAGTGCAGTAACCTACCGCACATCCTTACTCTCCTTCCAGAAGTCACAAACAAAACTTTCAGTAGGTCAGAAGTGCCAGACGGCCGCGGAAGGACCCAGCCCGCAGCTCCACTCACTTGAACGTGACACCGGTAGGTCGCTCCTGAGCTCTTGCCACTGACCCAGGGACAACAGGCTGTCCCAGGAAGTGAGGGGCACACGTGTGGACACCTCTGCTTCCGTTTATCAGCGGCTGGAGACGGTGGTTTCAGGGAGAGTGTCTTAGACTGAATTCTACATTTGGTTTCAGCTCAAGAGCACAGAGAAAGAAAAAGAACAGGAATGGAGAAGAGGGATGAGGTTGAAGCCAGAAATTGAGTTTCAAAGACAGGGACAGGGACATAAAGAGGGGCAGTGGTGGGGTGCCTGGGCGGCTCAGTCGGTTGGGCATCCAACTCTTGGCTTCAGCTCAGGTCAGGATCTCAGGTCCTGGGATTGAGCCTTGCATTGGGCTCCACACGCAGCAGGGAGTCTGCTTGAGATTCTCCCTCTCCCTCTGCCTGCCCTCTCTGCTTTCTCTTTCAAATAAATAAAATCTTAAAAAAAAAAAAAAAAGGGAGAGTGAGGACAGGAGGGGAAAGATGGGGAGGGGTTCCAAGGGATGGTGCTGGTGATGGTGGCCCTTGTGGGACCCTGGGCTGAGACTTCATATTGGGGAAGACCTGAAGACCAGACCCCACAGTGGGTAGGGTACAAGGAGTCCAGGAGTTGCCGGGCAGCCTCGGTCTCCCCCAGTAGAGAGCACGGGGGGAGTGGGGGCCCAGACTGGCCTGGGACCAGGTGCTCCACATCTGTGTCCCCTTAAGACACGGAGGGAAGTCTTGTGTCCTGCTCCCATCATCGCACACAACGCTGTGACCTTCATAGACCCTGCAGCCCATGTGCAGACCCTGGTTCAAAGTCCAAGTTCACAGAGGAACTCTTCTTCGTCAGCCCAAAAGAGAAGCTGAGGCCTGGAGCTCTCGGGTGGGACTGGGAGGGAAGCTGAGTGGGCAGGTCTGGGCTGGGAGCCCGAGGCCGGGCTCTGGACCCCCCTCCTGTGCTAATCCACACCCGCACCCCTGCCCTCAAGGAGGGCAGACAGCAGGAGGGCACAGGAAAGGAAGAGAATGTGTCAGGAGAAGAAGACAACCAGGGAGACAAAGGAATTTTGGTGATTTCTGCCCTGCGTTCGGTTCGTAATCTTGTGCGTGTATGGGTGTGCCCCGTCTGTGTGTAAAGGTATCCCTGTGTGAACGTATTCCTCTGGAGTAGGGGTGCATCTTGAATTTGGACAACACCAGAGAAGCTCTGGGTTCACACCAAACCTGAGAGGAACAGAATCGTCTTATTGGTGGAAAACTTAAGTCAATTAGACAAAAAACACAAGTCCTATCCTTTTCTTGAGACGCTCAGAGAGTGCATTTCTAGGCTTGGGCATTTTCAGTTCTCAACTTTTGAAGGGCTTCAAATTCCTTTACAGGCGTTGACATGATGAATTTTTAGTGTGTTAAAAGTCAAAGTCTTATTACAATGTCAGAAAACAGACAGAGCCTTTAGGGCCCCTCCCAATTTCTGTCTAGACTGAACTAGACACAGAAAATGAGAACAAAATAATTGAATTAATTTTTCCAATGCTATTGAACAATGGAAAGCCTTCAGTTTTTTTGTGCTTTTCATTACAGAGTGGGCTTGTAAATGCCAAAGTTTCTAAATCTATTTTGAAGTTAACTGAATGATCGGTCGCTCTCTCTGAGAAGGCGTTCGCTGTCCCGCCAGGAGAGAGGCACGGGGAGGGTGAGGACCTCGGTGGTGACAGGCACTCGTGTCCGTGAACGGTCTTTGTCCTCACTGTCACTGGGTTCTGGCTCCTCTGGTAAACGAAGGATCAGCGGGTCACAGAGGCAAAGAGCGGGAGGGCGCAGAGCAGGGGAGAATAATATTAACGTTGGCTTTAGCCGAGGTCCATGGGACAAGGCTCTGTTGGAGACAGGAAAACGGGTGTGGGACTCCCCCAAAAGCCCATTCAGTGCACCTGCTCTACTTTGCAACGCCGTGTCCCCAAACAAATACGCATCGGAACCCTCCGACTTAGGTGGGAAAGTATCTGCTCTGCTCCAAGCAGGTGCTCCTGTCTTCCCTGTGCTCTGGGACAGGAACCTGTCCTGGGCTCAGACAAGGGGGCCCAGGCTGCCACTCACAGAGGACAGAGCAGCCCCAGGAGGGCCTTCAACATGTGGAACAGAGAAGAGAGGTTCTCTCCAAATGCAGTCTTTCGGCTGAAAGCATGAAAGCAAACCGCACATGCCCTTGAGAGAGAAGGTAGACCGCGTCAAGTCGCCAGCGGCTTCCCAGTGCTCTCCCAGCCCTGGGTTCCTGACACACCTCTGGGGTGCTGGGGGAAGGGGGGCGCAGATGCTCCGGTTTTCTGTGCACACGATCGCCTGTGAGGGTGCGGAGTGGTGTGAGCGGGGCTGGAGCTCAGCCCTTCGGACATTCGGGTGAGAGCGTGGAGTAGAGCATGTGGGGCTGGGCTCCCGGTCCCTGGATGGGCTGCCATTTAAACTCCCATTTCCCAGACCTTGTGAAGTACAGTAGGCAGCCAGGAGGCCTTTCGGGGATTTCAAGAAAAGGTCCCTTGCTTCTGAGTCAGGCATGCCCTGGGCAACATTTTTCTGCTGCTGTTCTCGAACTCTTAACAAAATGTTATCAGGATGTGAGGACCAGTCCCAGCTGTGCCGTGGGGGATCAGGGAGGAGGGGGAAGGAGGAGACCCAGACCCTCTGCTAAGGCCAGGGTGACAGCAGCAGCAACATCCCCGAAGGAAGACAGCTTCCCAGCAGAGCACGGTGCCAGGGTCCGGAGGCCTGGGCAGCGGGGGTGTGTGGGGGCGCCTGGTGAGGCCTCTTGGTCCTGGCTGGGGGGCCCGGAGGCAGGTAACTTGGAGCCGCTAAGGTAGCTGAACGTCTTTTCTTCCCTAACCATCTTTTCTGCCACTCCAAGCAGAGTCTTCAATGCCAAAGAATGAATTCAATTAGAGAAGTCCACCATCAAAATGTGTTTGCCTCGTTTCAAGACGTCTGGAGCTTGTTGGGGGATCAGGACTCCGGGGGAGTTGCGAACGGAAAACACGCGGAGGAGTCATCGGGCTCTGGGGCTGTTTTTTCTGAAACCGTGAAACCCTGTGTTCCCAAAGCTGGTTTTGGAACTTGGAGGAAAACCCAGCCAGTGGCTGTTGGAAGCCCTATTTTGGGGACTGGAAAAGGCTGTGAGGCTTCTCCATCATCTCCTACACAGGGAAGGAGAACACTGATTTTCAGGTGTGACTCGGTCGTGCTTGATCCCTGAGAGCCCCGGGTCCCCACACCCTTCCAGCGCTGGGCAAGACGGGGAGCTTCTTCCTCACGGGGGCTCCCCTGCAGCGCCCAGCACAGCAGTGCTCTTTGGAACTCCTGGGCCGTTAGGTCCTCCGGTCCTTGCTCCTGTGCTCACCCCAGGGCCCCGGCCGAAGGCAGAAGAGCCTGCCCCGCCCACCACCAATCAGCGGGACCTCAGCGAGGTCGAGGGTCCGGTGGGAGGTCTTTGCTTGAGCACCACCTACCGACGCATTTCTTCCCTTGCCATGTCATTTTCCAACTGATCCTCTCATTCCAAAATCTTCAGGCCCATCCCAGACGACTTCCTTAGAAAAAAATGATGAGGAGAAACATGGCCGGGTCAAGCAGATAAGAGATTTTTGAGGTATTTGCGTGTGCTGCTTTATCTGGACGTTTGATACTCAGGATTTCAAGATGTCTCAGTTTCCTCTTGGAACTTCCTGTCTGATCCATCGGCATTATCTGGGCTCCCAGAAGGACTCTGGTAAATTCTTTCATCTCTTTCCTGTGTCAGGTCGGAGTGGCCTGCGGGCTCCGTCCCCCCGCTGTGTGGACTTGGGCAAGCTGAAGCCACAACTTTTACTGTGAACTAAGTGGAGACACGGAGGTCAGCCCCCTAGTTTTGTGGGGATGAAATAAGGTATTGTTGAGAACACAGCGGTGTGCTAAACTGAAAAACAAACACTAAATATGCAGGCAGAAATCGGCAAGAATTCTGAGGGTTGGAGTGTCTTCCCCTGCTCAAGACAGAAGGACTAGTGATCACAAGCCCATTCCTCACTGACTCCCACGAGCAGCGGCCACGGTGGGCATGAAGGCCAAACGCTGGGATCAAGAAGTCCGGTAAACAGGTCTTCAAAAAAAATATTGCAAAGGCTTCCTTTATCAACCTGAGGAAGCACCACCATCGGAAAAGACTATTAATTTTCATTAATGACATTAACTTACTAATGCATTTTTCCACTCATTCTAGAAAAAGATATGGAGAGTAGTTACAGAAATTCATTCAGAATAAAGATAATTAGGTCTAAAAAAAAAAAAAGCAGGGTGTGAGGGCAGTAAATGCTCGGTGAGGAAAGAGGCAGCACGTTTAGGAAGAGCAACAATGCTGTGTGCACAAGGACAGCTGTAGGCTGGCCGTCAGCTCTGAGCTCCCTATGGGCCAAGGCAAAATGGTGGAGACCAGGGTTAGATGGTGCTCAGGGTCCACAAGTCACTCTCTGACATGGAGACCTGAGAGGAATTTCTCACCGGTGCCGGTCTCATGCAGGGATGATATTCAGCAATGGAGGGGTGCAGCCTTCTCTGTATTTCAGCTGCAAAGCACCGGGGGACAGTCCTAAGACTCCTTCTCAGACCGTCTTCTTAGGGACAAAGCCCAGAACAAGCAAACTGCACAGGACTGGGGCTCCGGGGCGATGCCCACCTTGTGACCCAGTCCACACACTTTGAATGGGCAAGACCATGCTGCCTGTCCTTTGTGGTGCTGCCCAGGACCGGAGCCAAGGCCACCACACTCCTCCACAGAGGGGCTGTGCCGTGAATCAGCCTCCAGTTGGACTTCCTGGATGCTGACTCTGCAGGCTCTCTCATTCTCAGCAAAAGGCCAGGATAATTTGATTAGATTTTGTCTCCTTTATTTTTTTAATTTAGCATACATTTGGATTTGGTCTTCTAAACTGATGAATTACAAGGGTGTGACAAGTCCCCACCCTCCACAAAACAATTACTCTTGGCTCGACCTTGTAATTTCTTTCTCCAACTATTAGGAATTCAGCTCCAAATTCACCACAGATTTTTTCTATCTTGCAAGTCTTAGTAAACTCATCCATTCCTCTCTTATGACAAAAGGACTGGCATCTCAAGGACCAATCCAAAAAAAATTAAAAAAAAACAAACAAACAAACCAAGAAAACAAAGCTTCTCTTGCAAAGTATCTAATAAGCAATGGCACTTTGGGCTCAGCCTTTAGGAAGACATATTTCTCTGCAGGGACTGTGTCATTAGTCCCAGTGATGATGACCTGATATTCGAGGAAAGGAGTGGTAAGAATGACCCAACACCAAGTGAGTTCGGGTAACATATTTCAAACAAGGAGAAAACTAAGTGACGGGGGAGGGTAAGACTCAAACAGATGTCTGGCTAAACCATTTGTTTTAGATAGCTCAAGTCAAGAGGGTCCCAAAACCCAGTGTTTAGCCTACATGTTTGGTTCTCCTTGTCAGAGCCTTTGTTAGCTTGAGGGAGGGTAGAGCTACCCAGCACAGATCCCCAAATCTAGAGCAGTGCCTCTCATCACACAAAAGACATCAGACGCAGCATCAAAAGAAACAGCCATGATGATGTTGATAATGTAGGATAATGGTTAAAACTAGAGCCTCCTCATGTTGTGAAATCAGTCCACATTAAAGCATCTCAGCAAAACTGAAGCAGCTAAGGACACATTCCCATATTTCCATCCACATTCTTTGTGTTTATGGGGAAATGGGCTCAAAACCCTGGGTAGCCGTCTGCTAGAAATCTAGATTTTAAGGGAAGGCGTCCAACAGCTTAAGGCTCCCAGACGGATTTGGAATTTCTTGGACCATTCTCCCGTGACATCTTTCAGTGCCAACCTCACAACCAACCTAATCCTGTTTTAAATTATGTTACATAATTCACAGGAGATACCTGCAAATGGGTTTTATTCTCTGTATGGGTATTACACACAGAGCATTTTGCTGGCTCTCTTGAGCTGCTCTTCTTAGAGACTAGACACAGGCGTACAATGAGGAGAATGTTATTAAATCAAAAGGGGTTTTTGGCGATTTCCCCATCCATGGGACTCACAAGTGGAAAATGGCCTGGTTCCTCTTTTATTTAGAATGAAGCCTTTTCCTACAGCTCCACCCAATAGAAAAACCATGATTCATATCCAGGATGCACAGACTCTGGTCAGGTGGGTGCACACAGCGTGATCATTCAAGTTCTCTCATTTCTTGAAAATCTTGTCTGAAGAACTCCTGGTTTCTCACTGTCTCAACTGACCCAGGAAACTCTGTCAATCATTGAAATCAAGGAAATTTCCATGTTGGTTTTAGCTTGTCTTTTGATATTGAGATAAAACTGCCCTGTCTTTTCCACTGTAGTGTGAAAGCTTCCTTTACTTTGAGGAACAGTACAATCAGAGGAAAGTTATTAACTTTGCTCAGTGGTTAAAAAAAAAAAAAAAAGCAGGCGAGGGGGATCAGATTAGCAATAATCAGGGTTACTAACTCCATCAAAAAGGCAAACTTCATCTCCTGTACACTGTGGTGTTTTCAATGGTTCTCAAGGAAGGGGAAAGCTCAGCACAGCACTTGCTACTAAGAGGCACCAACACCAACGTGTGAGCTGCTCCAGCCAAGATCCCAAAACTGCCTTTGCTCCCCCTGCTTCTCCATGCAGAATTTAACTGCAAGTTGTTTTTTTTTTTTTAAAAAAAATCCCTAAACACATAGAAAGCAAGAAGACTCTGGGAAAACTGCTAATCTGTCCCAGAGAGACAATTTCTGTCAAAGGCCCAGGTGACCCCACTGGGCTCTCCCAGGGAATACAACTTTGATTTTATAGGGTTGTAAGACATCTGTCCACTTATCAGTGGTGGGTCTTTATTCAGAGTTTAACCTACAGAAACTAAAGAATGAGTAATGTTCTTTACAACCTTAGGTGAAGAGCAGAAATTCCATAAATAGATCTCTTGGAATCAGGGTGAGGACAGCCCTGACTATTATAATCCAGGTGGATGGGGGCAGAGGGGAATGGATGCTGTCAGGTGGAGATGAGGTAGGGGGGAGGGGAGACCGGGAAACCATCCCTAACATAATCAGTGCATGGACATTCCTCCACGTGTCCTTGATGGGGGTCATTTAGTTTAGTTTCCATCATATCTGACTGATAGGACTCTCTCGGTCTCTGAGAGGATCCCAATCCCTGCTGTCCGATATTCCCTAGTCACACATGGCCAGTGAGTGCTTGGAAGGTGCCTAGTTCAAACTGAGCTAAGCTCTAAGTGTAAAATCCATGCAGGGTTGCAAGACTTAGCATGGAAGAATGCAAAACATCTCATTCGTATTTTTGATATTGATGACATGTTGAACTGATAAGACTTTGGACTGGGCTGAATAAGCTGTGTTGTTAAAATTAATATCATCTGTTTTCCTTTTTTTCTTATTGCAGCTACTGGAAAAATTTAGAATCACATATATGACTCACCTTCTACTTCTGTTGGACAGTGCTGGTCTGTACAGTTAGAAGGCTCTTCTTTGTGTTGAATCAAATCTAGCCTTTTCTAACCTTCTCCTCATTTTGTGTTGGGAAGCCACAAGCCACACGCATCCACATGACAGTCCAGTATCTGAAGATACCATCCCTACCCCATCTTTCCCCCTCATGTTGGATAGTGTTCCTTCTAGGACATGTCAAAGAGTACTTATCCACAGCAGGGCAAAGGGATTTCTACTGTGTTGCTGGACAACTTCTCTCATAAGCCTGGGTGACCCCACTGGGCTCTCCCAGGGAATAGAACTTTGATTTTATAGGATTGTAAGACATCTGTCCACTTATCAGTGGTGGATCCTTATTCAATTTAACCTACAGGAACTAAAGAATGAGTAATGTTCTTTATAACGTTAGGTGAAGAGCAGAAATTCCATAAGTAGATCTCTTGGATTTGGGGTGAGGACATCTGACCACACTCTGTCCTCAGGGCCCTTCCCTCCTGGGGACACAGCCTCATATTAGCTGTGGTTTGGTTCAGTGAAACTCTGTATCTTGGGAGGAAGCATCCTAGTCACCAGGCAGCTGTCATGAAGCTGGCATGTCCCCTGAGCCTTAAATAGGACATTCCACCATTCTATTGGTTAGATACTTTGGATAAGGATTTAGAATCAATGAAATAACTTAAACCAATGGATCACATGATCATGAGCCTGTTGTCACATCTTCTCCTTTTTCGTAGAACGGGTCACTTAGAAAAGGCAACGTTCGGTAGGATTCGTGGTCAGTAGATGTTATATGTTCTTTGAAGGTGGTGCTGGAGAAGACATCATGCAGATGGAAGGCAAACCCACACCTGAGTAGATGCCTTTTCCAGGAAGGCTGCAAGACTGGCCTTTCCAGGATGGAAAGGGCCAAGGTACCAAGTGGTTATCTGATTTCTTTCAGAAATGGTGCCATTAGTGAGGCCTCAACGTCACATTCTGCTGGTGCCAGGACAGTACACAATGGGATCAGCGTCAGTGACAGGGAGCCCACACCACCCGGCCCAGGCATGTCCTCCATCCCTGCCATGAAAGCCACTCCATTTATGGGCCCACTGTGCCAGCACTGGGGGGAATGAAGAGAGCCTGGCAGATATCCAAAAGAAAAACGATCTTGTCCACTTGGTGGTAGGGATTGTCCTCTCTGGTGGGCACTAATGTGAAACACAGAGACGTTTGCTATGCGTTCACTCCCTTATAAATCCAGCCATGTATCACTTTCCCAGACTTCTTCATCTCCAATTTTCCAATTTTGCTCTTTTTGGGCCCCAGACCAACCAGCCTATCCAGGTGTCACTGCCGTAGTCTTTGCTGCAGGCTTCTTCTTCCTTCCAAGTGAGAGGCCAAATGCACCGCTCAAAAATCTGCCTACTGGGAGAATTTCCCCTATGGCTATCTTTTATGATCAGCGCTAAAGGGTCTGAAATGTGGCAGCCATGCAGTTCTGGCTCCCATCAACATAGCAGGATGACCTATTTGTGAGGCAGGCTTGGGTTTTTGCCTCCTCCATCAGCTGGTCAGAAGACAACTCCCATAAAACTATAGGCACAAATTGAGAGAGAGGTTTGGTACAATAGAAGTAGGAGATACGTAAGTTGGGATCACCTGTTTAATTTCCCTGTACCCCTTGGACCTTCCTGGACCTGATATCAAATTTCCCATTTTAATTGAGTGACAACTTACTGTTGTACCCACAGGTCTTCTGATCTGAGGGAACTGAGCCATAGACCATCTGCTGAGATTATAATTTTAATAATTATGTTTTTCTTTTTAGATACTCTTGTTCTTTTTCATATGTGCCAGTTATTTTTTATGTCTCTTGTTCATTCTTCATACTTTCAATACTTTGATTTCCTTAAACATATTTTAAAAACAGTATTTAATAAATTTAAATTGTTTAAGAAAATAACCGTATCTTTAAGGTGTCCTACTTTGTGTGTGTTTGCTGTTCTTGCTCGTCTAATCAAACATTGGGTTTTTTTCTTTTCTTTTCTTTTTTGTTGTGTTATTTTAGTCACCGTAAAGTACATCATTAGTTTTTGATGCAGTATTCCAAGATTCATTGTTGTGTCTTGCTTCCTTCACATCAGTGGAACAAAATAACTTGGCTTCCGAGCCATCAAGAGAGGCAGATGCCCCAGAACAAATGGAGGCTCAAGGGTAGGAGACTAGTTGTTTCCGGCCTTTGGCGATGTCCCTTCTTCTCTGCCACCTCATCACTGTATATTGAAAAATAATTGTAATGTTCTAAACAGCATTGTAGTTGTTCTAGGCGGAAAGGTTTTCCCCAGTTAGTTAAGCATGTTGGCGGAAACAGATGGTTCACTCTAGATTTTAACTCGCACTTCTAAAGTCTACAGTCCTTTTGTATCTTGCTTCCTTCTTGAACAACTCAATGATTTAGGATTATCATCATGGGCAATAATAGTTCCTAAGTTTGGGTGCATTTTGTTTTTAGATGGCTCTAACTTAACAGTTCCCAATCAGAGACAGAGAATATCAGGATCTTCAGGAGACTTTTCAAGAACCACTAACACACAGGTAATTAAGTGCACACACAGATACATCTCCTAGTTCCAGCTACCGAGATACATGGAGCAAAGATACTCTCACAGCAAAGTCACAACCAGCCCTTATCATTGCTTCTAGAAGCATTCTCCACTTCCACTTTCATGTGCCTGATACAAAACTGAAGAGGGCACAGCATCGCTTCTGTGGTGTGCATGTCAAAAATGTATATACTGGGGCACCTGGTTGGCTCAGTTGCTTGAGGGTCTGACTCTTGGTTTCTGCTCAGGTCATAGTCTCAGCATCATGAGTTCAAGTACCAAACTGGGCTCCATCAGAGGGAAGTCTGCTTGACATTCTCTCTCTCTGCCCCCATTTGCATATTCTCTCTCTAAAATAAGTAAAATCTATTTTTAAAAATGTATGTCCTGGGAGCACCTGGGTGGCTCAGTTGTTAAGCATCTGCCTTCAGCTCAGGTCATGATCCTGGGGGAATGAGCCCCGCATCGGGCTCCTTGCCTGAGAGGGCATCTGCTTCTCCCCCTGCTTGTGTTCCTTCTCTCGCTGTCTCTGTCAAATAAATAAAATCTTTTTAAAAAATTGCATATCCTGAATCTAGTAATGAAGAAGCAACAGAAAAACCCCCAAAGAGGAACATCTAAAAAAAATAACTGGTCTGCCCTCAGGAATACCAAATTCACGAAACACAAAGAAAACTTGAAAAAGTTATGTCATGAATGCATTTCATATATTAACAGTACGGGGGCAAAACAATTTTGAGAATCTGGGGTTCTCACTGATGAAATCATCTTATAAAAATAGCTCTAATACCAGTGACAAGTACATACATATGTAGATGTAAATGTTTATACATATTTTCTGTTCTAAGTAAGCTTATTTGTTGAAAACAAGGACATCTTCCATAACCACAGTAAAATCAACAAAATCAAGGAAATTAATGTTGTAACAAAGTTATTTAATATAAAAGTTGGGAAATTTTCTGTAAAGGGTTAGACAATATTTTGCCCTTTGCAGGACAGTCTCTGTCCCAACTACTCATTTTTGCTTTATGGTGTGAAAGTGGCTACAGACAATAAATACATAAATACACAGGCATGGCTGCATTCCCATAAAACTCTCTTTACAAAAACAGCCAGTAGCTTGGTCTCGGCCAACAGGCTGCAGTTTGCCAACCTCTGATGTAACTGATACAGTTTATTCAGATTTCATCAATTCCCAATGGTGCCTTATAATGTACTTTTATTTTTTTAAAATTTTTAAAAGATTTTATTTACTTACTTGACAGAGAGAAAGATCACAAGGAGGCAGAGAGGCAGGCAGAGAGAGAGGGGGAAGCAGGTTCCCTGCCGAGCAGAGAGCCCGATGTGGGGCTCGATCCCAGGACCCTGAGATCATGACCTGAGCTTAAAAAAAAAAAAAAAAAAAGCAGAGGCTTTAACCCACTGAGCCCCCAGGCGCCCCCTGTCCTTTTTTTTTTTTTTTTATTAGAGAGCTGCACTGAGCTGTTGTGCCTCTTTAGTGTCCTTTGATTTGGGACAATTTTTTAAGCTTTTTCTTTCATGAAATTGACAGGGTTGCCCAAACCTTCAATTCGTAAATGAAATGAAATGAAATGAAATGAAATGAAATGTAATAAAACAAAACAAAACAAAATAAAAGGGGTGCCTGGGTGGCTCAGTTGGCTAAGCGTCTGCCTTCGGCTCAGATCATCCTCCCAGGGTCCTAGGATCGAGCCCCACATCAGGGTCCTTGCTCAGGGGGGAGCCTGCTTCTCCCTCTGCCACTCCTCCTGCTTGTGCTCACTCTCTCTGACAAATAAGTAAAATTAAAAAAAAAATGCAACACCTGGGGTGCATAATAGGACGAGGTGTGCCTGTAGTGGTAACCCCTTCTTGGACAGTGAAACATATTTATAATACGTTTACCCATTTGTTCAATCCTAGAACACTCACAAAATCTTTTCAGAATTGATAACCTTTGTTTTTGCAAAAAAGAAACCCAGCTGCTGGATTTCAGTATGTGCTTAAAGTTATTTTTGCCTTGAACTTTAGGACAGACAGTCTGAACAGTGTTGTTCAAAACCTACCTTATTTACATCCCTTACCTTCAGGGCAGTTATATATTTTATTGAAAATAGAGTTTGGTTCATTCCCCCTTCCCACAATAATCATTTTGTTTCTCCTTTGAGTCCATGAAACAGTCACATAATCCCCAAGTCAGAACTATACAAAAGGGAAGTGACAGCCCCTGGCCCCCAGATTTGTTCGATCCTCTCCACCTCATTCCCTCCTACACCCCGAAAGCAAACGATTTCATTATTCTGGCTTCCTTTCTGGTGCTTTTTCCCCCCACTGATGAGCAAATACATGCATATTTTCTTTTATCTTACACAAAAAATAGCACACTCTAGGCATTTTTATGCACGTTGCTTTTCTGCCCTTAACAGTGTGTCCTGGAAATTGCTCTGTATGAGGGACTGCGTTATTTCTTTATAGGTGTGTAGGACTCCCTCACATGGATGTACCATCATTTAATCAGTCACTCCCTTGTGTATAAGCATTTGGGTTATTCCCAGTATTGGCCAATAAGGAATAATGCTGTAATAAATAATCTCGTATATGTGCACTTTTGGGGGGGGCGGGGTTGAATCTTCAGAATAAATTCCTAACAGCTGACTTGTGGAGGATACAAAGCACACGTGTATATGGTTCTTAGATAATGCCGAACTCCTCTCAACAAGGGCGTCCCAACTTGCATTCCCATCCACAAATCACAGGAGAATCAATTTCCTGAGTATGGCGACAGAAAACATTGTTACACTCTTGAGGTCCTGCCATTTCCATGGCTCACAAATACAAATTCAGTGTTATTTTAAATTCCCATTTTTCTTATTATAAATGAAGGTGAACATCTTTTCATGTTTAAAAGCGACTTTGTAAATTTTTATGAATTATCTGTTCATGTCCTTTGTCATTTTTCCATTGTTTTTTGTTTTTTAACTCCCTCAGTTCTTTTTTTAAGATATTTTATTTGAGAGAGAGCAAGAGTGAGTGAGTGAGTGAGTGAGAGCACGAGCCGGGGAGAGGAACAGAGGGACAGGGAGAATCAGACTCCCCGCTGAGCAGAGAGCCTGATGTGGGACTTGATCCCAGGACCCTGAGATCATAACCCAAGTCAAAGGGCAGATAGTAACCACTGAGCCACCCAGGTGCCCCTAATTCCCTCAATTTTAAAGAATTCTTTATATATGAGTAATATTACCAGTCTGTTATGTTGTAAATATTTTGTCAGCTGTCAGATGTCTTTTTAAAAAACATTAATTTTGACGGATTCCTGCCTCACGTTGAGGTCTTTTATCCATTTCGAGTTTATCTTCGTGTGTGGTGTAAGAGAATGGTCAAGTTTCATTCTTCTATTATAGCTGTCCAATTTTCCCAGCACCATTTATTCAAGAGACTGTTCCCCCCCCCCCACTGGATATTTTTTCCTGCTTTGTCAAAGATTATTTGACCATAGAGTTGTGGGTCCACGTCTGGGCTCTCTCTTCTGTTGCACTGGTCTATGTGTCTGTTTTTGTGCCAGTCCCATGCTGTCTTGGTGATCATAGCTTTGTAGTAAAGCTTGAAATCAGGTGATCTGGTGCCCCCAGCTTTGTTTTCCTTTTTCAACATTTCCTTAGCTATTTGGGGTCTTTTCTGGTTCCATACACATTTTAACTGTTTGTTCTAGCCCTTTGAAAAATGCTGGTGGAATTTGGATCAGGATGGCATTGAAAGTATAGATTGTTCTGGGCAGTATAGACATTTTAATAATGTTTATCTTCTGATCCATGAGCATGGAATGCTTTTCCATCTTTTTGTGTCTTCTTCAATTTCTCGAGGAGTATTGAAATTTCTCAATTTCTTCAAAACTCGAGGAGTTCCTCGAGTACAGATCCTTTACCTCTTTGGTTAGGTTTATTCCAAGGTATCTTACGGTTCTTAGTGCTACAGTAAATGAAATCAATTCTCTAATTTCCTTTTCTATATTTTCATTGCTAGTGTATAAGAAAGCAACTGATTTCTGTGCATTGATTTTGTATCCTGCCACATTACTGAATTCCTGTATGAGTTCTAGTAGTTTGGGGGTGGAGTCTTTTGGGTTTTTTCATATAATGTATCATGTCATCTGTGAAGAGAGACAGTTGATTTTTTCTTTGCCAATTTGATTATCTTTTATTTCTTTTTGTTGTCTGATTGCTGTCGCTAGGACTTCTAGCACTATGTTGAATAACAGCAGTGAGAGTGGGCATCCTTGTCGTGCTCCTGGTCTGAAAGCCACAGCTCAGTGGCTCCTGATCTGTCAGTTTTTCCCCATTGAGAATGATATTCATTGTGGGTTTTTCATAGATTTTACGAAGTTGAGGAATGTTTCCTCTATCCCTACAGATAAAAGACCTCAACATGAGGCAGAAATCTATCAAAGTCCTAGAGGAGAACATAGGCAGTAACCTCTTCGACATCAGCTACAGCAACTTCTTCCAAGACATGTCTCCAAAGGCAAAGGAAACAAAAGCAACAATGAACTTTGGGGACTTCATCAAGATAAAAAGCTTATAAAAAAAAAAAGATAAAAAGCTTCTGCACAGCAAAGGAAATAGTCAACAAAATAAACAGGCAACTCACAGAATGGGAAAAGATATTTGCAAATGACACTACAGACAAAGGGCTGATATCTAAGAGCCATAAAGAACTCCTCAAACCCAAAACACAGATAATCATGTCAAAAAATGGGCAGAAGACATGAACAGGCACTTCTCCAAAGAAGACATACAAATGGCTAACAGACACATGAAAAAATGGTTCATCATTATTATCCATCAGGGAGACTCAAATCCAAACCACATTGAGATACCACCTTCCACCAATTAGAATGACCAAAATCAACAGGACAGTAGACAACAAATGTTGGACAGGGTGTGGAGAAAGAGGAACCTTCTTACACTGCTGATGGGAATGCAAGTTGGTGCAGCCACTTTGGAAAACAGTGTTGAGATCCCTCAAAAAATTAAAAATAGAGATACCCTATGACCCTGCAATTGCACTATTGGGTATTTACACCAAAGATACAGATGTAGTGAAAAGAAGGGCCACAAGTACCCCAATGTTCATAGCAGCAATGGCCACAATCACCAAACTGTGGAAAGAGCCAAGATGTCCTTCAACAGTTGAATGGATAAAGAAGATATGGTCCATATACACAGTGGAATATTATGCAGTCACCAGAAAGGATGAATACCCAACTTTTGCATCAACATGGATGGGACTGGAGGAGATTATGCGGAGTGAAATAAGTCAAGCAGAGAAAGCAAATTATCATATGGTTTCACTTATGTGTGGAGCATAAGGGATAACATGAAGGATATTAAAAGGAAAGGAAAAGTGAATTGAGGTAAATTGGAGGGGAAGACAAAAGATGAGACTGTGGATTCTTTTTTTTTTTTTTTTAAGATTTATTTATTTATTTGACAGAGAGAGAGAGATCACAAGCAGGCAGAGGCAGGTAAAGAGAGAGGGGGGAGCAGGCTCCCTGCTGAG
>CM053605.1:1881281-1896359 GCA_028646535.1 Procyon lotor | reverse complement strand
ATCTATCACACAGGCCCCCCTTCAGCCCCCAAGAGGAGAAGACTCCCCACTCTAAGGGAAGGTGACCTGGCCTGACACATTCCTTTTTTTTTGCTAATAATGTCCCTGCCCCACATTCCTTCCTATGAAGACCTGACACTACGAAGACCTGACATTACGTACAGCTCCTCAGAGCAACCCTCTACTTGCTGGATGGGATGCTGCCCAATTCATGGACTGCTTAATAAAGCCAATCAGATCTCCAAGTTTACTCAGTTGAATTTTTGTTAACACTAACTTTTGAATGTGCTTTAAACCCTTGATTAACTTGGGTTCAAATCCTAAGGTCAAATCCTGAATGACTGAGCCTAAGGCAGGGAGGGGGCGGCTGTCGCAAACAATTCCAGCAACAAAACCTCCCTAGAGATGACATGTGGGTTTTCCCCAGACTTACATTCCCACACTGACTATTCCAGAAATGAGGCCGAGACGGTAAGTCAAGGGTAGAAACTGAGGTCCGGGCCTGTCTTCCTGCCCACTACTCTCCCAGGAACATAAGGGCTCCTCCATCTGTCTGTCAGCAGGCTTAAAAACATCCTGGATTTTACTTTCCCCATTCAATAGGCCAGTGTTTTTGTACAATACAGCCTCATGCTGAAACTCCTCTCCGCATTCCTGGGACACTGCCTGACAACTGCACCAAGCTCCTTAGGCACCTTTTGCTCCCAGCTGGGCCCCTGGCCCTCAGACAAGCCTCGATCACACCTTCTCATCTCTGGGCTTTGGGTTTATGCTGTTGTGTGGTGTGTGCTCTCTACGACTCCTGGGTCTGTTTACAAACTCCTCTTGTAGCACCGAAATTCCCCGCTACCTCTGGCTTCTCTCAATTCACAGCACCGTTTGCACTGCCTGTTTTGCTCTCACCAACTACAACACACTGCCCGCACCTCAGTGATCCCTGAACTTCTTCTCTGCAGGAGGACTGTCCTCTATATCTGTATTACCCCCGCCCCCCGCAAAGAGCCCAGCCTCTTTAAGGAAGTGTGTTGACAGCATCACCAGGACATAGCCTTTGGCTTTGTTCCCTCATATTCCTTAGCGATTGCCGACACTCCACTCCGTCTCTTCACTGCTCACTGAGCCCCCCGTCCTCGCCAGCTTCCGCTCAGCCAGCACTGCTCCTCCCCCCACGCCTTCACACAACTCCTTCCTTCTCCCTAAGGACCGCTCAGCACATGACCTCACACTGCACCTGAGAACACCTCAGCGGTAAGGGAACGTTCCTTATTGAGGCCACGGGCCCTCAATGAGAAAGAACCAAGGGCAACAACAGAAATGGAAAGCCAAGTGTGCACCAACAACTATACCCACTTAGGAAGCCTACTATATTTTAAAAATAGTAACTTGGTTACTCTGGTCGGATTTTTAGAATTGAGAGGAGATGGGGAGTAGTAGAAGAGAATGAATGAAGAGACACACAGATGGAGAGGAGAGAGACAGAGTCAGGCCCAGCACACGGAAGAGGAGCAAGCACACAGGGAGCTGAAGCAGGTGGGCAGAGGAAGCAAAAACACAGGCTCAGAGTGCTCCAGAGGGTCGGTGAGAGGCCACGAAACTGGGGCTGCTTTTAAACACTCAGGGCCGTCCTAGTCACTGTGTGCCCCGTAAGGTCTCTGAGGTGTGTCAGCTCAATAGGGTGCGCACCACGACGGCAAGCCGGAAAGGGGAACCAACTGGGCCAGCACTGGGGTCTGTGGCACTTCTCCACGGGACGAAGTCCTGGGGAGATCCTGAAAGAACGCTCACTCCGGTGTGTAAAAACGTCTGGCCGTGCTCCCTGTCCGCCAGGAACTCCAGGGCTGGAGCTGCACACAGAGGGCAGGTGAGCCGGCTGCACTTCCCAACCCACCTCTGCCCTTCTCCTTCGGGGGTCTGGACCCCACCGCCCCACCTGCACCTCCTGCTTGGTAAGTGCGCCCACAGGTCACGTGAATGCACTTCCTCTGCGCCCTCCCCGCCTGGCTCGAACTGACCCACAGCTCCTGGGCCGGCCCCTTTCTGCGACCTCGGGAGTGTGGGTCCCTCGGGCCTTGCATAAGAAAGGCTACTGTCCAGAGCCACCCCTGGGGCTTGGTCAGGCCCTGCCAGCTGCCTTCAGGAACAGCTCTTTCACGGGCCCTCTCTAGTCAAGCCATTTGCAGTCTTCTGGTAGGACAGTGACTAATTCAGAACAGACAAGGAAAAGATCTGAGAATGTGATTGTTCTTAAAACAATCTGGAAAGCCAAAAATTTGTAATACATTAAAAGGCAAAATACCAAATTCAGCAGTAATTCAAAACTATCGTAGACTTCCTTCACCAGGCTTCACCTTATGGAGGGAAATACAGTACCGTTCGTGAATCTGGGGATTTGCAAAATTCTCAGGATATGGTCACAAATATTGCAGGTGAATAGATGAGTGCTTACACATATTAATTAATTAAGCATATCTAGTAATTATACATATTAATTCATTTGGAAAATACTGCTTCTGATCCCACTTTACAAATGAGAAAAATGAGGTACAGAGGGGTCACTCAAGTGGCAGAACCAGGATATGAACTCCACAAAGTGGCCTCAGAGCCCAAACTCCCCGTTGTGCTCCACAGCCTTGCAGAGGCCCGCTGGACTGCCTTCAGAGGAGGACTGAATCTAATGGAGCTGGAGGCAGAGGCGGTGCGGGGGAAACAGGCCACACTCAATAAGGCACACAGGGAACACTTACTGCCTGAGTCAGAAGCTCTGAGCCCTGGTCCTGCCAATGACCCCACTGTGTGCCGCTGGGAAATGGCCCGCAGCCCGTGCCCTCACACTATAATCCTAAGACTGAACCAGATACTACAAAATTCCACCACCACACTCTTTTCTCCTCTGGACTTATGTGAAGAGGTTAAGGTGGTTTCCTGCAGGAATATCCCAAATGGCCCCTCCTGGACCTGAGCAACCTTCTACCACACTCGTCCCTTCCCACCCGCCGGTGGGCCCTGCACTCCTGCTCCCTTCCTTCGTATTTAAAGTAAGTGCCTCCTGTTTTGTCCCTTACACTGTTCTTGTTTTATGCTGCCACAGCTTTACCGTCCCAAGAGAAATTAGGTACATCTGAGAAGCAACCTTCACCTTCTGCCCCCCCTGAAAAGATGATACCCTTGCCACAATAACGAGCAGTTATTCGACAATTCCCGCTCACTGACCGCTCCAGAGCAGGAAGGCAGACAGCCAGGGCAGGTATCAGCAGCAAGAAGGACAGTAAGAAATAAGAAATCAAACAACATAAAAAGAGGTCACTATATGAATTTGTAAAAGAGTGAACCAGCAAATGTCAGGGGCAGGAAAACAAAGAGAGAGGGGCAGTGTCCGGTTTCATTGTGGGATCAGCGCCGTCACACAGGCTTGTGATCTTTCAGAACAATTAAAAAACATCTGAGCATCTGTGTACTGAATTGTCTCGTTACAGATCCAGAAGCTGGAGACAACCTCTATCAAAGCCTGAAGTCAACAGACTCCAAAGCACAGTCTCTACTTTCAAATACATGGGGTTTAAAATCTTAACCACGCCATACCTTGAGCTTATTAGAGCATTTCAAGATCTCATTTTAGTAGCAAAAAATCTACTTAGTGACAGGAGCAATTTCAATCTAGAACTAGAGACAGTGAGGCCCTTAGCTGCTGACATAACCTCAAGCAAGATGAAATAAAGTATGGTTACAGCAAATCCTCACAGGTGAAATAAAGAAGCATGATTATAGCAAATCCTTACAAAAGAATTTTGAAAGCTGCCCTATTCACCTGGAAGAAAATATCTATCTTTTTTTTTTTTTTTTTTTAAACACATCACTGACTTACTTCAACATTGCAGCACTTAGAGAATAGGTCTAATTTAATTCTTAACCACGAAGAAACACTACCTCTAAGTGCTTCCATGATTGGCTGGACCGTCTCAGACCACTGGTGTGCGTTGATGGTCGTATAGATCCCAGGGAAATCTCTCTGCCAGATTCTTTGTCCTACTGACCAAATTCCCCCAAGTTCAGAATTTGCCTGCAATAAATATCACTGCCTTTGAGGATAGTCACTCCGCAGATTTACCAACAACTGTATCTTAAAACATAAATTCAACATTTTTCTTAAGAGGTATAATTACTTCTTCAGCCCAATCACTATCAAAAAGGTTTTTAAATGCTGTGGGCAATAATGCAAAATTTATTTATATGGCTATATAAATTTTTATTATAACAGAAAATTAAAGCATAAAACAGTCGTCCAAAAATATTTCAGAATTAAGTCTGAAAATTTTCTTAAACACTGTTTTTCAGAATATTGTATTTTTATTTCATTTATACATATATGATAAACGTTACGTAGACTACTCATATATATGTACATGTAAAATATACATATGTATATGTTTGGGGCAAAAGTAGTAGCAAAATGACTAAAATAAAGACCGTCAATCTAAGATGGCATACACTTTGGCCTCTCCCAGGAGAGAATTCTCACTAACATCACTGAAACTATGAGTGTAATTTATAGTTATTTTAAGTCAATGAGGCTAGAGGAACATTCCAATCTAACTTAATAGAATATCTGGAGAAGAAAGAGAATAAAAATACTAAAATGAATTGCTACTGAATATCAATAGTGAACAGAAGAATTCAAGTGAATTCTTGGTAATATTCGATGAATGTATAAAAAATTCACTTCACATTTATGCTAGAAACAGGGAATCCCATGAAACTAAAAATGTATTTCATTCCACTTTGGAAGAGACTTTTAAGACGTTATTTCATCTAATCTTCCATCCAAATTAAGAAATCTAAAATCCTAATTAGCAAAATAATCTTAATGCTGTGAAAACCATTTTTAGGATATTCTTGGAAATAATACCAATTTCAAAGTAAATACCATTACTGCATAAATCAGTTAAAAAAAGGCAAAACAACACAAACGATACCTTTATTAAAAGGTCTCAGCTGTTTGCCAGGCAAAGTGACACTTAGAAGAAGCGTCTTAATAAACATCATCAGTAGAAGCTGATCAGAGATTTCTATACCATCCAAGGGAAATTAAATTTTTGATTAGAGAAATTTGTAGATCTGCTCTTAAACTTTAATACCACTTTAGTAACTATTTCTATGAACCACAGGGGAAGGAAAACAGAAACTTTAAAAACTTTAGAAGGCCGCTATTTAAATGAATGCTGTTACTACATTCAAGTCGTACAATATACTGAAGAATACTTACAGATTTTATAGCAGGTGGTATCCGCTTCCAAAGATATCTTGCATTATTCCTAATTTACATCCCCCCAAGAAAAAATAAGCAATTAAAAAAAAAATCACCTCAGTAAATGTTTAAAATTCTAGATCTCACTGCAAACACACAGAAGTATATTTTAAAATACTCCGTATTTTATAGTGTGACATTTAGTTTTATATGACTCTGTCCAGGGGAAGTAAGAGTAGCTTTCCAGATAAAAAGACATAAAATACTTTCACCACCAAAGTAGTATTTTGCCACCTTTAGTGAATTTTTAATTAACGACCTAGATCTTAAATTAAGGCAGTGGTAAACTAAAAACACAAACACTTAGGTAGGTAATTTCTTCGTATGTAAAAATAAACAAATTTCTATTCAAGGCTCTGGAATTCCCTGACAATGTATGTGATACACAATACTTTTCTCCTTATCACGCACTCTCCTCTGACCAGTGAGTGCAGAGCCACCAAAACTTCAAGGCAGTTTTTAAGAGTTTGAAAATGAACTACAACAAACATATGATGATCAGGATTACAATAATGAAACCAACAGCTCATACGATGTATATCCCATAGAAATTGCAGGTTAGTTTTTTAAAAGATATGAAACAAAAAGGTTGAATAGAATTTGCCAACAACATTTAACAGTAATCACGATTCGTAGCACAAGAGACTCCCTAATGTTGACGCTTTCGGACTTTTCTTCAATGAACATGAATTAGGAATAAGTAAAAAACACTACTGGTTTAAAAACCTCACATGTGTTGTTAATTAAATTTCTCTTAGCTTTCTCAATCTTCCCTTTAGTAGTTTCTCTTGATCTACTGATTACATACGAAAATAAGTAAGCAGAGGTAATATGAAAGTTTTATAAAGACAAAAAAGGTCAACAGAATTAAAGGAATTTATTGACACTAGTTTCTCAGGACAAATTAAAATGTAACACAAGTGTATCTTAAAAACACTTGGCCTAATCATAGTTTAAGTCACAATTCAATATCCAAAAATAGGTGTATTAAGCATTACGATAGAAGATAACGCCCTTTGTGCCTTCTGTTTTAATGATGTTTCCTCAATGCAAGAGTTATTTCTGTACAATCCTGATGAAGCTGCTGTTGTTGGCTTTAGGTAGAAGATACTTACATGTCATTGTGGAGCAGATATAAAGCTAACAGCTGACCATACACTGGGGGAGTAGCAATTCCTCCAGGAGCCTATAAGGCCAAAAACGAAAAACCTTACTTTATTATTTACACTTAAAAAAAAAAAAAAAGGATTTTACTAACACTAATCTAAAAAATAAGCTGATTTTACAGTACTTAGTACCAGAGATGTAGAAAGAGCTTAGAGAAGTAGCAAACACTAAAACCAGCATTAAGTGTAGATCTGCCATCAGCTGTGATTTTCCCTCCCTCTAAAGCTCCGTGTGTCTTTATATGCACAAGGGTATTTAAACCGAATTCCTTTCCCAGTCCTCAAATTCTTAAATTTTTACTATTAAAAGAAACAAACATTTCCAACAGATTCCTAATGCACTATGATTCTACCCATTATATCAAGTATGTTGAATACTTAAGTAATGAGTGATGAACAGGAAAAAAAAAATCACAGCCGGTGTTACAAAGACATTTCTCTCTCCATTCAAATCCGATTCATTCAGAAAGGATCTGTTAGATGTCTATTAGTGAGCTGCTGCTTCTGGCTGTTGTTTCCTTTGGTTTATTAACTTTTTATACTAATGTTATACATGCTTTTCCAGTGCCCTTCTAAGGAAAAAAACCCTCAGTTAACTTTAACAGCTGCATGATAGAGCTTTCACCAGTTTTACACAGGAGGGAGCGGTAAGCTTAGGGGGTGACATCATGAGACTAGGGACTTTCTGAGTCGATAAAAGGTTACTCCCTCTTTGGTCTGTGTGTAACGCCTGCACAAACGTCTTCAATAAAATCCACATCCCCCCCGCCTCCCACCATATGGGGAGGAAATATGCCCAGTCTGGTTAACTCAAGAAACATATTGGAGGATGTCAGGAGCAAAGATGCCCAGGGTTTTCGGACTCACTAGCTGAGAACAAACAACAAAAAGCTCCCAGCGAGCTCGGGAAGACCGGGCCCAGGCCCGGGGCCTTCGGAGCGGACGCCGGCGTCCTGGGCTCCCCACGCCCAGCTCCCGCGCCCGTCGCGAGCGCCGCGGGCCATGTTACCCTGGACACCGGCACCGCCCCGGGGCCCCAGAGGACCCCGCGGATTCCCCCAGCGGGACGCGAACGGCTACCTCGAGCTCCTGGTTCTCGCACTGATCCAGCAACTTTTTGAAACTAAAGGCACTTTCCGCCATCACCGCCACTGGCATCTTCCCGGCCGGTCCCGCCGCGGCACCCCCACAAAAGCAGACCCCACACCGTCCCTCGGGCCGTCGCGCCCGCAATGACGTACACGGCTGCCGTCGCCGGCGATCGCTCCGGCGCAGGTGCGCCGTAGGTTCCGGCGCGTCGTCGGATGCCGCTCCGCACAGAAGGGTCGCTGCCGCTCTGGCCGGCACTCTCGGTGCTCTGGAGGACCCGCCCCGCCTCGCGGGAAGCGGCTTCCGGAGCGCGAGGCCAGAACTGGGAAGGGGAGGGGTGTGCGCAGATTCCGGGGCAGCTCGGCGTCTCCGCGGCGGAGCCTGACACGCATGCGCGCTTCGAGGAGCAAGTCTCGCTTGGGGTCCCGGGGATGCTTGGGGGTCTGGCTCGCGCCGCTCCTGCGCTCCCAGACTCTCGTGCTCTGAAACCGGCCGGGTATGGACTTCAGCCCTGGAGCCAGCGTGGCTGCACGGTTCCCCGGGCTTGGAGATCCGGCCCCAGGTCGCCCCGGCCGCCCCCGCCGCCCGGCCTCCGTGGGCACTTTTCGCCCGCGGACGCCCTGGAGTGCAGTTGCATTGACTTACTGTCGCCTTGGCCTTACCGAGACCGCCAGCGAAGAGGCTTCTGTTGGTGTCCTGCTGCAGGGTCAGCCGCACAGTTTGTGGGCCCAGAGCCACCTGGAAATGCAGGACCCCTGTTCAAAACGGGGGGGCGGGGCATTAAGGGTAATATAATGTAAAGCTTTCTCCTTTGGCTGCAGTGTACCTCAGTTTTCCATAGTGCTTTTTGCCATTTAATATGACTCTTGAGTAAAGAAAAATTAAAATTTGAAATTATTAGCATGAATCTTAATATCCATCTTTATATGGTGCAGTGCCAGTTTTAAATTCAAATATAAGTGTGTTTAACGCCCTTGTGGGATCACAGAAATCACGCAGTTCGTATTTCACAGCTCATAGATGCACCTGTGTGTTGTTTTTATTAAAACCGTGGAAACGTTGCACAAAACAACTATTTTCATGCCCTTCATTTCAGGCACATACTGTCCCAGCATTTTCTACCTTCTGCACACTGACAGGTGAGGAGGGGCTAAGAGGACGAGGATCATTCCCTTTGCTGCTATGTTACCATTTTCAGCACAAAGGAATATTTCAGCAGGGTTGCAAGGAAGTAATGTAAAAAAGAAAGAACAGAAGAGCATTCCTTGGATGTTCATGTTCCTTAGGACACCATTGCCTTCATTATGCCTTTGAAGAAAGTTCAGGTTCCAAGGGGAAATGGGGCTTCTCAGGGCTATCCGCTCCAGCTAACTCACAGTGGACACAGTGCCCTTACCTTGTGAACACACTTTGAGGCCTGATGAACTCCGACCGCTGGGGGTGGGCTGGGAATCCGTGTGGTATTTAGAACACTGTGGAAGGGCAGAGAGCACGGGTATTGCTCATACCTCGTGGCTCACATGCAAATGCTCCGTTGTCCTATGGGCTTCATTTGCCAAACATGCTCAAAGGTAAAATTACTAAGCATTTCAAGACAAGGGGCGCCTGGGTGGCTCAGTGGGTTAAAGCCTCTGCCTTCGGCTCAGGTCATGATCTAGGGTCCTGGGATCATCCCCGCATCCTGCTGAGCAGAGAGCCTGTTTCCCCCTCTCTCTCTGCCTGCCTCTCTGCCTACTTGTGATCTCTCTCTCTCTCTGTCAAATAAATAAAATCTTAAAAAAAAAAAAAAAAAGAATTTCAGGACAAGAATAGCATCACTGATTATTTTTGCAGAATCAACCCTGTTTCTATGTAGAAATGAGTGTGTGTCATAATGCTTCAAATGAAATATAAAGATAAACCAACTACAAAACTCAAAGAATTGGAACAACTTTAAATAGAAAGGTACACAGGGGCACCTGGGTGGCTCAGTCAGTTAAGCGTCCGACCTTGATTTCTGCTCAGAACAGGATCTCAGGGTCATGAGATCCAGCCTTGAGTTGGGCTCTGGGGTTCTGTGTTCCGGGGGGAAGTCTGCTTGAGTTTCTCTCAAGCTGTCTCTCTAAAAAACAGGGGCATAAGTGCAGGTAATTTGGAGGAATAAAGCAACCAAGTTTCATCATTCACATGAAGAAGAGGAAGACCAACAGGCAAAATGATTCTAAGACCATTTGACATAAATTTGACAAGCAGGATTTAAAAATTTTAATGGGTAATCATGGCTGCCAACATATTTGGGGCCAAGTAAGATTCAGTGGGGTCAACTGCCCAGTGATTTGATCATTTAAGAGGAAAACTATGATTGAAAGCTTTGGCAGGTACTCTGGGCTGCCAAAAGATGAAAATGTAATAGATGGTTCTTTGCTGAACAGAAAATCCCAGTGAACCTTTGTAAACATGAGCACAGGGTACAGGTACAATTTGGGGTGTCATTTGGGGGACCACACTGTTTACTCTAAAGACAGGTACAGGTATTTGGGGATTGGAGGCTGGGAGTTGGGAGAGGAAGAGAGTCTTGGGAAAGGGAAGGAGGGCTGGGGATGGGGTGGGAGGAAGAGCAGTCGGGGCCCAAGGGGAGACGTTGGCGTGGAAACAGAGAACTCTGAGTTCAGGGAAGGGCTGCTGGGTTTCAGGGCTGTTATGCTGGCATCCAGTTCTAGGTTGTTACTATGTGTGCTGCACCCGTCTTTACCTTCAAACTTTCAATAATAGGCAGGGGGGATGGAGGGGTAGGAGAGAGGCAGACTGGTATAAAAGGCAGTCATTTCGGGAGGTAGGACTCAGAAGAGAGATCAGGACTTGGCCGAAATAGGCATGAGAGGAGGTCATGGAAAGGAAGCTCTGCATCCTGGAGATGCTGACTCGGGGGTGGCAAGGGTTGTATTCCTTCCTGTGCAGGGGGTGAGGGGCGGGTCAGCCAAAGGAAGCCCCATCTCATGCCAAGTACAACAATTAACTTGGACTAGATCGAAGACCTCAATGCAAGAGTTGAAATGGTTAGAAAAAAACACAAAGTAAGTCTTCCTGACCTGGGATTAGGCACCGACTTTATAAATATGACACCAAAGGCACAAGCAACAGAAGAAAGAATAGACAAAGTAGACGTTATCAAATCAAACACGTTTGTGCTTTAAAAGATGCCACCAAGGAAGGGAAAGGACAACCACAGAATGGGGAGCATTTTGCCAATCATGTATTTGATAAGAGACTCGGACTTACCAATAAATAACTCTTACAACTCAAAAATAGAAAGACAAATAACCCCATTTAAAAGGGGCAAAGGATTTACTCAGTCGATTCTCCCAAGAAGACACGCAAATGGCCAAACAGTACATAAAAAGATGCTCAAGAACATGAGTCATTAGTGAAAGGCAGACCAAGCCCCAAATCCCATCCTCTAGCGTAGTTACAACAAACAAGACAGATAATGCTGTCAGTGAGAATGTGGAGAGGAAGTCAGAGAGCCTTTTTATGCCACAGGTGGGAAAGCGGTGTGCTGAAGCTGCCCCTGGAAAACAGGCTGTCCTTTCCTCCGGCGCGTCAACAGTCAGCATGTGACCCAGCAATTCCACTCCTAGGTCTATACCCAAGAGAAATGAAAATGGCTCCATACAAAACCTCATGCACGATGCTCACAGCAGCCTTCCTCCTAATAGCCAAGAAGTGGAAATAATCCAAACATCTAGATAACAGATAAATAGGTAATAAAACGTGGTATATCCAATATTGTGGAATATGATTTAGCAGTAAAAACAAAGTCCTGACACCTGCTACAACGTGGATGAATCTGGCAAACATGTCAAGTGAAACAAGCCAGTTGCAAATGACCAAATATCGTATGATGTCATTGACATGAAATATCCAGAATAGGCAATTCTCCAGAGGCAGACAGTAATCAGCTGGGGGTAGAGGGCGAGAGGATGGGTCACAGAGGACCAGGGCTGTGGCTGGAGTTTATGGACAGTTCTGCCTAGAGTTGCAAGGAAGCTGCTTCAGGAATGGGCCACTCACCCTGGAGCCAGCCGTCCTCTGTGGTGAGGGCGTGGGCTTCACACCTGGGGCGGAAGTGAACATCAGAGCAGGACCAGCTGCCTCTGTCTGGATAAAAACAGATAAGGAGGGAAGGGGTCACACTTTTCATTCCTGAGACATCAGACTCTCAGCAGAATAGAGGAGCACATTAATTCTGGTGATGGTCCTCTGGAAGAACCGGAATTTAGGGGGTGCCGATGTGGCCGAGAGCGGGAAAGGAGGTTCTCATGGACTGTCATGGACCATTGACTTAGAGGGGTATTTGTGTCTGTGTTTGCTAAAATCTCAGTTGGAGTTCTTGGCAAAGTTGTCCCCTGTGGATGGCACTGCGGGTACCATTTTGGAAATGCCACCACTTTGGAAAGCAAGGTAGCAACACAGAGTGGGAACTGTGACACAGTCTTTGCCTTCATCGTAGAGGTCCACCCCCGGAAATTATTCCGAGGAAGTCATTGCAAAAGAGAAAATCAACTATGGTAAGTAATGGTGCAGCAACATAAAACACAAAAGCTAAAGCCCTTAAAATGACCTACATGTCTAATAGTCTAATGGTGTCTAAGGGTGAAAGGTCAACCACGGCATGGTCAGGCAAGGGGATGTTTTGAAGTCATTATACTCATAAAGTCTATGTAAAAGGAGCCTTTCTGAAATAATGTTAAGGAAAAACAGGAAATAATATAGTCTGCATTACTATGTTCCAGACTAGATTTATGTCTAGGGAAGGGACATAAAACTGAAAGCTCTTGTAAGATTAAGGGGCTAGATTTCTAGGTGAGAAATACTTTCTTTTAAGATTTCTTTTAATATTGTAAAATTATTTTAGTGATGATATTTTTGCCCCAAATCTTACCCAACTTTAATAATCCAAAATAAAAAATAAAAAAAAAACACAACAGGACACATCTTTCTCCCCCCACCCCCATCTTCCTGATGCTCATGTTCACAGGTCAATAATAGAAGAGAGCATTTTTGCAAAACTTCAGAAAGGCCCAGGAGCTAAGGGCAGATACACGTCATGGGGATGTTCAGTGGGATAAAGACAAGAGGTAAGGACGGATGTCAGTGGCGGAAGCAAAGGGACTATGAATAAAGCAGGGAAGAAGGGAGAGCGGTGGTGGGCAGTCTGGGGCTACCCTACAGAAATGTCATGTGGAAGCTCTTCTCACACTCATTTCTGCCTTCTGCACAGATGTGTCTCTTGGCCAGCGACATGAGAGGGGAGCACAGCTGTCCCCATGCCTTCGATCGCTACTTTTATTTAATGCTGTGAGTTCCACCGGGCGGCGTCTCACGATCGTATCCTGAGCACGAGCCTAGCAGGTGCTCAGTTAATGTCTGTGGGATGAACGAGGGCTAAATGTACCCATTTTCTTTCTCCATCCCCTGAGAATAGGACTTGCTTCTCTTCCCCTCCGTCCATCAGCCCTTGCTTCATTTCCTTGCCCCCCACATCCCTGTTGGTTCTGACAGAAGGGTGCTGCTCTCCCCTGCACCCTGAGGGGGATGTGGCCCACTGGGTGCTCCCACACCTCTTGTCTTCAGAGAGCCCAGATGGAGGGCCGCGCCGATGGCCCCCCTGAGTCACCCTCCCCACTGGTACCCAGTACCTCTGCCTGTGACATCTGACCTCTGACCTGCGACACTTCCTGGTTGCCTGTGCTGGTTACTTCAGTCCTCTCGATGCCCCCAGGACTGTAGGGCCACCCAGAACCCCAACCCACCCCCACTGGCTTGGAACTCCAGGATTCTGTCTAACCCTCTCCAATTTTCTCCCCTTGCCTTAGGTCACCCCCTCCATACTCACCCTTTCGTCAGAGAGTTCCTGTGTACAGTCAGCTCTCCTGAAATCAGAAGAGGCAAAGTCATAGCACAGGGGGTGCAGCCACCCCAGCAGGTGACCATGGCTGACATGACTAGTCAATGCCACCCTGCTTTCCCATGGAGCCTGGCGATGGTCTCGGAATCCTGCTGGACTCGGGACGTCAGCCAGGCCCCACCAATGGGACAGGGACACTTGTCGGCCTCCCTGTGCTGGCAGGAAGGGCACCGCCAATCTATGTGCCTGGTTTCTCGCAGCTTCGAGAAACACGTGTCCCATGTGCTTGACCAGGGCCCTGATCTCGAGCATCTCCCGAGGTGGGATCCAGATTGTCATTCCTCCTCGAGTTCACCTCTCCTGCCTTCTGTGTGCTCAGGGCTCCCTGCGTCCCAGCACATGTGCCCCTCTGAGTCATGGCGACCCAGAAGCTCAACCCAGGCCTTGTAGCAGCAGCACGTGCTTGGCGATGAGAAGTGGGTATTGTTTGATCTCTTATCCCACTGTCTCAGCACAGCCTCGCCCTGGGTCACCGTCGGTCACCTTGGGTGATCCTATATCCACAGGACTGTGAGAACCACCAGTCCCCAAAACGCTTATAGCAGAAGATTTGGGAGCCCAGACTTGGAACCCTCCCAGCCTCGAGCCCTCTGCCCCTTCAGGTCTACTCCTGCACATGTGAAACTGAGGAACGACTGGGCTGCCTGCAAGGTCGCTTTGAGGACTGAATTAGCCTAGTTTTAGCCCAGTGCCTGGGCTCCTAGAGGGGGACGTGAGAGCATCCAGACCACCTCCAAGTTAGGACGACCCATAACCTTATTCGCACAGGGTTTTAAGACACATCCATTTTAACCTTTCACGGTCGGAAGCAAGCGCTGTACTTAAGTTTTCCGGGGGAATGCAGTTCTGGGGAAGCGAGTTCAGTTTTCTCCCCCGGAAGGAGCCAGGGGCGGGCCAGCCAGCAGAGCGGGGCCTGGAGACCGGGCGGGTGCGCTCTCAGGCTCTCCCACCAGGGGGCGCCGTCGCACCGCGGAGGATCGTCGTCCTCCCGCCGGGCGGGCGCACCTGAGCCCCGCCGGGGACACCGGCCTTACTTCCCGCGCTTCTTATTTTTGGCTCAGGGCAGCTAATTGCTCTTCTTCAAAAAAGAGGAGGGGCACTGTGCTTTTGAGGTGTCCCTCTCCACGTGCCGCATATCCGTCTCCGTTTTTCGGGGCTTCCTCAGGCTTGGCTTCCTCCTGAGCCGCAGGTCCAAGGGAGGGGCCGGGTGTGCGAGGCTCGGGGTCAAGGTCACCTTCAGCCTTCTGGTGCAGCGGGGCCCCCGGTGGTGCTAGTCCCCGTCCTGGGGCGCGGGCGGGCTGGCGGAGGGGCCGGCGTGAAGAGCCGCAGGCTGCCCTAGGAGGTCTGGGACGCAGTCTGATGGAACTGAGGGCGACTTAAACTGGATTCAGGCGGATCTGAGAGCCCATTTAGGAAGCTGCCTTCAGACTAAACAACCGCGGCTCAGAGAGGTTAGGGAACCGTCCCAAAGTCTGTTGCTGGCTAGCAAGAGAGACCTGAACTCGGGCGGCCTCCCTGCAAGCCCGTTCTCAGCAGCAGCACACAGAGACTGAGGGGGCCCCACACACCAGTGA
>CM053605.1:1851879-1880781 GCA_028646535.1 Procyon lotor | reverse complement strand
GGCCAAGAGATTCCCCTCTTCCCTCAAGCCGCCCACTCCCTGAGCAATTCCTCTAGTTCTCTTGCGTCTGTGCTTTCTAGAACTCATTGGCCTATTTCTGTGTTGTCTGCGATTGCGTAACGAATGGTCCTAAAGCTCAGCGGGTTAATACGATAGACAGTCACCGTCTCACACTCTTCCTGGTGCAGGACTCTGCGGGAGCCTCGCTGCCTCCTCGCAGGGTCTCACGGGCGGGGCCCCGTGAGGTGACAGGGACACTCGTGGCCTCAGAGGCTGGGCCGCCTTAGCAGGGTTGACTGAGGCTGCCGTGGGAAGGAGCCCTGTGCACACTGCCTCATATGGGGGTTGGCAGGATGCGGGTCCTGGGGCTGTTGGCTGGAGGCTCCCCCTGCCCCTTGCCAGGCGGGCCTCTGCATAGAGCAGCTCACAGCAGGCCAGCTGGCCTCATTCTCAGCCAGCCAGCGACAGCAAGAGACGGCGCCTAGGAGGAAACCCAGAGTCTCTTTGTAACCAGATATTGGAAGTGACATCCCATCACTTTGGCTGTTTTCTATTCTTCAGAAACAAGCCATTAGGTCCAGCCCACCCTTAGCAGAAGCTCCGGGAAGGCCAGAAGATGGGGATAGTGGGATGGGACGGGGGTCACATTAGAGAGAGGCTGACTCTAGTCTGCCCTCAGGCTCTCATTGAGTGACATCCCTCTCCCAAGCAAAACACACTCATCCTCTTCCCGAGATGCCCCCCAAGGCTTCACGCAGTTAATGCATCAGCTCCAAGTCCAGAGTCTTACCATGTGAATCAGGTCTGGGCTTCTTTATGTGCAGTTCCTCTCCGTGTGTAGGTCTGTTAAACTAGAGACACGTGTCCTATCCCATAGGCCCTAACAGGTGGGACAAGCATAGGATCACCGCTGTAGAGACGCCTGCTCGGGGGAAGGGAATGAGGGGCATTAGGAAGTCTCTGGTCCATAGCAAGTCTGAAATTCAGCCAGGGAAATGTTGAAAGTTCCTGGATTCAGTTTCAAGTGCTGAGGATAGTTTTCCATGTCTCTGGGCTTTGCCCTCTGGGGCTTGACTCTGTCATCGTTCCTCTACTCAGGAAAGGCAGAAAATGGTTGCAACTAAGTAGTTGCCTCAGTCTGTCTCCTGCTGGCATAATTGATGGTGATCAGTTGTTTCTTCAGCTGAGTGATAAGGACACAGGTGATCATTGTGACTGCTTTTCAAGTTTTTTGATGTGTCTTTGATATGACATAATAAATGCCATAAAAAGAAAATGTCTTTGGTACATGAATAGACAGACAGATCAATGGAAGAGAACAAAAGTTCAGAAATAACCTAAGTGCATATGAAAATTTAGGACATGATAAAGGTAGTATTTCAAATGCTGGAAAAGTGATTGGCTTTTTAATAAATGATGTGGAGACAGTCAATCATACCTCACACCATACACACCGATGTTCTCCAAATGAATTAGAAATATACATGTAAAAAATGAAATTATACAAACTCTAGAAGACAATATCAGTGAATTTTTCGGTGGGGAAAGGCTTTTTCATTATGACCCCGAGTCTGGTTGGCATGAAAGACAAGATGAATAAAGCTGAACTCATAAAAATTGAAAAAAAAAAAAACCCAAAAACCTTTGTAAACCAAAAAGTACTATATGCATTCTTAAAAAGAAAAAAATCAGGGGCACCTGAGTGGCTCAGTCATTGGGTGTCTGCCTTCAGCTTGGGTCACGATCCTAGGGTCCTGGGATCAAGCCCCTCATCAGGCTTCCTGCTCACTGGGAAGCCTGCTTCTCCCTCTCCCACTCTCCCTGCTTGTGTTCCCTCTCTTGCTGTCTCTCCTTCTCACTCTGTCAAATAAATAAATAAAAATCTTAAAAAAAAAGAAAAGAAAAATCACACAACCTGGTAGAAAAAATCTTTGTAATATATATTGGAGACACAGGGCAAATTTCTGTAATGTATGAAGAATTCTTTTTTTATTTTCCAAGATTTTATTTATTTATTTGAGAGAGAGAGACATGAGCTGGGGCAGGCGGTGTGGAGGGACAGAAGGAGAGAGAGAGAGAGGGGAGGGGGGCATACTTCCCACTGAGCAGGGAGCCCAATGTAGGGCTTGATCCCAGGACCCAGAGATCATGACTTGAGCCAAAGGCAGATGCTTAACTGACTGAGCCACCCAGGTGCCCCTGTATGAAGACTTCTTAAAGATTGAACCAAGACAGGTGGGGACAGCCACATTGGTTGTACTCTGTACTCTAGTTTTTCAATCTCTCTGTATTCCCCCATAAGAGTAGCCAGAGCAACTAGGTAGAGAAACAGAGGGCCATGGGTAACATTTACAATAATCCTAGGTCATATGGTGTGCTCAGAACTTCAGAAGACAGGCAGATGACAGTGGGAAGACTTGCGTGTTTTTGTGTCTGTGCAAGGAGGAGCAGCGGCAGTGAGGAGGCTTCTGATGGACCCAAGGAAAAGTGAAAAGTAGTCCTGGGTTTTCGCTATAGAGCACAGAGCATGATTTGAACTCAGCAGGTGGAGGTGGAGGGTGGTGCCCATCTCAGCAGTGGCTGACTGCAGGCGTCCCTGCCGAACGTGCAAGGTGTTGGAGCCTTCTAGACCCTGTTGACTTGCAAAATGGATTCCCCAGCGTTTTCTTCTGGGACAGGCTGTTGAGAGTGGAAAAACTATTTTGCAGAAAAAGGACAACTGAGAAAAGGAAAGAGTGTATAGAGGCCCCTGGGGAACGGCTGTGCAGCCAGGACGTCTCAGAGACTATGCTGCCGTGTTTTTGAAACACTTCCCAGAAGTAACAGCCAAGAGGGTTCTGTGGATGAGGAAAGTGTGTGAGCCGTGATTCCTCCTGAATGGCCATGAGAGTCCCATCACATAGAACCGGACAACGGAAAAGGGCTGAGGGAAAATCTCAGCGGAGTTCTCTGTGAAAAATGGGGGAACTAAGATCACAACCCATTGGAAAAAGTGGGCAATGATTTGAACGGACAAGAAAATGTACAAGTAGACACATAAGAAAACACACTCACTTTGTCCCTGTGAAAAATAGGACACTTCGGTTCTGTCCCTCAAGTACCAGGCTGGCCGAAACCCCAAAGCCCGAGGACAGGCTGTGTGTATGACTGGGTGGCAGCGGGCGCTTCCACACACTGCTGGGGTGAGCAACAAGGGGCAGATCCGTGCAGGGCAACGCCACGCGACAGAGCCCAGCTATGTCTACACTTACAGAACCCGGTTGAATGGCGCCTCCCGGAGTGGATGTCCACCCAGAACCTGTGAATGTGGCTTCATTTAAAAATGGGTCCTTGCGGATGTAATTGAGGTGAGGACATGCAGGAGTGGGGTGGGTCCTAAATCCAATATGGCTGATGTCCTAACAAGAAGCGGAGAAGACACACAGGCTCAGGGAGAAGTTCATGTGACAAAGGACACACTGGCTCTTTCCGCCTGGACACTGTGGTGGGCGTCCCTGCTCACAGCCCTCTGACCCGCAAAGTCTAGATGTGACATTCTGGTCTCCCTTCCCGGAGTCCTGGAAACTTTCCACAGGATCTGAGTTCTCTGAAGGGTTCAATCACTGGTGGCTCAATGTGGGGCAGATAGCAGACTATTGGCACATTTGCCCAAAGGAAAAGGAAACTTCATATATTTACGAACGTCATCATGTCCCTTTGAGCTACTATGCTTTGTGCTCACCAACGTTAGTTGGAAAATGCTGAAAATTGCCAGAAGAGCTTGGTGGTAAATGACTTTCCTAGCAATTCTTGTGGCTGCCCGGGGGACATGCCAGGTCCCACCAACTGCCCATACGCCATTCAATAGAATGGGATACGGATGTTAATTACAGAATTAGACAAAAATACAGTTATTCACAGCAAGAGAGAGCATGGATGCGATCATAGGATTATGATTTCGCTGTTTGGCCAAATGCCTATGTGTTTGCAGAATTTAAATGTGGTTGCTCCTGCCCCAGTGTCCTCTACCCAAAGGGATGTCTATAGCAGGTAAATAAGGAATCTGGTTGGCCTTTATCCCCGGTTCCTGGGAAGTACCCTCCAAACCTTTGGAATTTTTGGAAGGATGGGAGTATCTTTGCAATTCCCAGTGGGCCCTTGGACCACACCTGCTAGTCTATGTCAGTGAGGCGACTCATGGGGGTCGGTACATATCTTATGCTGATGTGTAGTATAAAAATCTGATGGTTGTTTGTTTTTTTGTTTTGTTTTGTTTTTGTAATGCAAATGCCTGACCTGCACATTGATTGTCCCCAGCGTCCACGTCCAGAGGGCTACCCCCAGTGAACACTCCGCCGGCCACACCCCTGGATCAAGAACCAGCCATGTCCTTACACTGAGGTCCTTTTGTTTTAGAAATCTTGCTTGAATTCAGTCACTGACCATTTGGGACACTTGCCTTTTCTCTTCCTGTGCTTTAAATGCCTGCCCTTACACTTTAACTTCACCGATAGTGAGCCCCTAAGACCTCAGGCTCCCACGCTTGACCCCAGGAAGAGCAGAACCCCCTCCTTCTCTACCTGTGACCTTGTTGTGTCACAACACCAGGTGTGATATGATATGTTGTGTCACCCCAGGTGTAATATGTAATTTCCAGGCCTTGGAGGTGATCAGCTGAAGGCAGGTGCTTAACCAAGTGAGCCATCCAGGCACCCCCAGGTGAGTACATTTCCAGGGATAGTGAAGGAAGGCAAAGCCAAGGTGACTCAGGATGTGGGCTGGCCTGGCTCCAAAGACCGACCATGTGATTAGAGAGCTGGGGCTTTGGGCCACCTGTTAGTCTCACATCTGGGGGGATGGTCAGGAGCTGGATGTGGCGATGAGTCCCACAGGGGATTCAATCGATTAGGTCTCTGCAACGAAACCTCAATAATAAATGCTAGATACTGAAGCTCCTGCGAGTTCCCTGGGTAGCTAATACTCCCCACACATAGTCACATGTCAGTGACAGGAAGGCCCTACCTCCCCCAGGACATGGAAGCTTCCAGATGGAGCCGTCCCCGACCCCAGATCTGCTCTGTGGGTCTCTTCCTTTGGCTGTAATAAAATTGTCACTCTAAGTGTGGCCCTTCCCTGAGTCCCGTGAGTCATTCTGGTGAATTCCTGGACTTGAGGGTGTCGGTGGGACCCCTGCATTTGTAGCCAGCTGGTCTGAGTGAGGGTGGCTCTGGGGACTCTAACCTCGCAGCTGGGGGCTGAGTCTTCCCAGTCTGGGTAGTCTGGAGGACCAGGCCTTTCATCCCGAGTTTGCAAAGCATGGTGACCATGAGGAAGGAGAGGCTGGGAAAGGCAGGGCACAGAGCTGGGAGGACCACAGAGGTGGGGAGGAGGCTGGGCCCATAGGACAAGCTCAGATGTCCTACTCCCACCTCCGCGTCCCACTGGGACTGGGAGAGGTCTGTGCTTTGGGCAGGGGTCTATGTGGCTGCCCCAGGAGCATGCCCTCTGCCTTGGCAGTTGTCCAGTGACCTCACGGATCAGTGCAGGAGAGAAAGCATCATGGATCGGTGCAGGAGAGAAAGCATCGCTGGGCAGTCCAGGCCCATGGACCCAGCAGGCTAGAGGAGGTGTCTTTGCAGGGTCTCTGTTCCCAGACCCAATGCCATCCAACCACGGTTGAGGCTGAGTTCCAGACACAACCAGAGAGGGACCCTGACTCTCCCCAGGTGCGTGCAGGCTGCTGCTCTGTTCGGTGGTTGCCCCCACCGTGCTGGGAGGCCCAGTCACCTGGTGTTCAAGTTGGGTCAGTATGTGTTTGTGGGCACCAACCAGGCCAATGATGCCAGATCCCTGCACTGGAAGCCACCAGGACAGAACAAAACCAGGGTGAGGGTGTAGACTGCTGTAGAAAAGCCAAGCCCATGGGGAGAGCTGGTGGAGGAAGTGGGGAATAAATAGCACCTGGCGGACCATCAGGGGCTGGTTGTCAGAAAGCTTGGCAGGTGTGAATGGAGAGCCAGAGCGCCGGGGAAATCACCAACAGAGACAGCCCGGAGTTCGGGCCAGCAGGGGACAGAGACGGCTGAGCACCCCAGTGTGGGTGAGGAGGTCTGGCTGTGGGCTGACTCGGGGCTGCTCGGGTGGGTCCTGCTGATGAAGATGTTCCCAAGCCCGGAGCTCCATGCCCATCATTCACCGTGAAATGCTCTAGGCTATGGGTCCTATTGCTTCCATTTGGGGAGGACATTGAGGCCCAGAGGGGTTATACCACTTGTCCAGAGCCACACAGGCTGTTCTCAGTAGAGGTAGGGTGGTTTCCCAGTACAGCTGGGGTTTTTTTTTGGTTTGTTTTAATCTCTAAAATATTTATTTATTATAGTATATATATGTGTGTTTATATGCACACACATATAAAATTTTCCATTTTAAAGGGTACAATTCAGTGGCATTAAGCACATCCCCAAGGTCTTGGACCCATAACCATGAACTATTTCTACTTTCTTATCACCACAAACAGAAACTCTGTACCCATCAAGTGATAACTCCCACTGCCCTGCCCCCCCCAGCCCTAGGCAACCTCTGATCTGCTGTCAGGGTAGCTGGCGGAGCCATGAGAGTGGGTCTGTGTGCACACCTCCGCCCCTGACAGAGAGCTCGCCCCTGCCGGGGTGAGGAGCAGAGGGTGCAGGACCGGTGTTCAGGCTGAACGATCCTCCTTACCATGTCCCCAAGAAGCCCCCACATTATGGTCTCAGTAGGGAACTCGGGAAGGAAAAGACAGGGGTTCATTTTCCCAGATACATTTTATAATCACGCTTCTCAGGAAATTTCTGTATCAGTTGGGACCTTATGTTATGTACGCTGGAAATCAACCAGAAGGAGCTGAAGGACACAGGTCATGGAGAAATCTAGAGAGGGACCAGTGCCAGGCAGGCATTCTGGACGGGGTCACAGGATGTCAGCAGAGCCTGGCTGTTCCATTTCCTGCTGATGGGTCTCCTTGTAGGCAGTCCCCTCCCCACACACCTTTGGGACTGTAACTGTTCTCTCAGGTTCAGGTGCAGCGGGATGGAGACCCCCGGGGCCAGTGCCGACCAACGGACAGGCCACTGTGCAGGTAACATGCAGGTTGAGATGGTGATTGGCTTAGGCCCAGGTCATCAGATCCTCCCGCCAGAGCCCAAGTGCTTGGAGGCAGGGTGGGGTGGTTTCCCGGCTGCACAAAGTCACCAGAAGTAGGATGAGTGATGCCAAGTGTCAAAGCCAACAGATAAGTCAACAGATATTGGTCCACATCCACTGAGCCCAGCCTCTTGGAAAGTTATTGCATGTAAAGTACTTAGAACAATGCCTGGCACCCGGCGTATTCTCAGTAAGTGCTCACCGCTCTTGTTGCTTTTCGACAAACAACACTATTCCCAGCAACTACCTTGCACAATATCATTTAATCTTCACAAAGCCCCATCAAGTGGGTGTTATTTTTTTCATTTTACAGATAAGGACACCAAGGATCAGAGAGGTTATGCAACTTGGTAAAGGTCACACAGCTGGTGAGAGATGGAGCCAAGACACGACCCCTGGAAGTCCTAGCCCAGAGGAGCATGTATGGGGGGCTACCCTCCAGCATGGCCTCCTGAGGGGGAGTGGCTGGTTCCACATGCAGGGGCCACCAGGCAATGGCAGAAAGTGAGTGTTTTTGAAGCATTCCCGAATAGCATAAATCAGATTCTCCCAAGAGCCGATTTTTACTCTGGTTTTAATCTGGAAACCCTAAACTACATTAATGTTTTAAGATATAATTCTGAAACCCCATGAGAAATTGACAATACCTCCTCAGTGCCCTAACAGTCAGAAAGAGTTAATGTAGCTTCTAGAGCTTTGCAACTTACAACGAGGAAGAAATTTACACACCGGGAAAGTATAATTCACAGAATAATGGGAATCTGGATTAATTCCCAAATAAAGCTGTTATTATAAGAATTTATGAACAGAGGAATAAAAGACATTTAGCAGAATCTCCAGAGGCAGATATTAGACATGAAAATCAAACTTTGCGGGGCTTTAAGTGTTATTTATCACGTCTTTCTCCCTTTTGTCGTTCGGCGCCTGGAGCCCCAGACCCATGAGTATATTGTTGTAAGTGGATGGGATCCCCCGTGGCTGGGCTCACATGGCAGTAAGAAGGATAGGGAAAGATGGAGGGGGAGGGGAGATGAGAGGCAAATGTGCTTCCTGCCTGCGAACACTAAACACAGGAGGTAGGCCGTATATGCGGCCAGTTCAGTGCCTGAAACCTTTTCTGGAAGTTTACCATCAGGACTTTCCCATTAGATGAGTCCAGGGGCTCTTGGGAAATCTGATGAGGTCTCCCTCTTGCTCTTTCTTTTCCTACGAATAGCTCAGGACTCCTGGGGCTTCCCCGGTGAGAACCAAGAGATGAGATGCCAAATTGGCCTGTTTTCCTCAGTGGTCCTGTTCAGTTTCCAGAAGTCTCCTTGGACATGGGGCGCTGCTCCCTGTCAGCTCGGAAACCGAAGCGACCAGCTCTCTGGGCAGCTCAGCGTGGGTCAGCCCGTGCCCTGCGCCTTTGCACGGCATTTCAGAGAAGCCAGTGAGAATGGAGAATTTAGGTCCCCAGAGCTGGGGTCATTGGCCCTCCTGTGTGTGTGTGAGGGGGGTACCTCCGTTAGAGGCAATTCAAGGTTCCGACCCCGGATGGGTCCTCGTATAGACTCTGCAGGCAGCCTTCCTCCCTCATGCGAGCCGGGTTAGCCGGGGCCCACAGTGCCCTTCACGGGAGCTCAGCCTGACCAGCACCCCAGGGTCTCGGGCTGTCCTCCGCTTGCTGTTCACGATCTACAGATTGTGCATACGGTCACAGCCCACACTGATTTTTCTGGAAAGTCACCTACATCGCTCAAAGCCTTTTAAAAATCATAATTGGGGATCCGTAAGCTCACTGTCTTGCCCCGATCTCTACTCCAGCACCAACTGCATGAAAACAGGACCCTCTACCTCTGTGGCCCAGAGTCCACTGTTTGGCAGGACGGGAGGGCGGGCTGATGGGGAGCAGACCTCGGGTTGGGTGGGGACTGCTGGGAATGAATGGGAACACGAAGGAGCTTTGTGGGCTGGCTCTGACATTCCAGGGACCTGGGTTGGAGTGATAATTCTCAACACCAACAACCAGAAGGCTTGGGCCCGTGCGAACCCCAGACTGAATCTCAGAACCCCCAGCCCTCCAGAAGGGCCCTCTTGTTAATCCTACCTGCTCTCTAGACATGGGGACCTGTCCTCAGATGACAACCAGCAGGAAAACGGGGACATCCGTCCAACCGGGGGCACCTGGGTGGCTCAGTTTGTTAAGCGTCGGCCTCTTGATCTTGGCTCTTGTCTTGATCTCAGGGTCATGGGTTTGAGCCCCGTGCATGCTGGGTGTGGAGCCGACTTAACTAAATGAATAAATAAGGCCTAATGGGCAGGCGGGCACTGCGGAGGGCGATGCTCTCGGGTGTGGAGGGTCTTAGCACACAGCAAACCAGGGCGGCACCTCTGGGCTCCAGGCCAGCTGGGCAAATTGATGGTTGGTCAGTCTTAATTCTAGAAGTGAGGCTTCAATGAGCCTCCTGGGTGGGTCTGAGGTGGTTCTGAGCCGTCAGTGTGGGGAAGGTTAGGGGCACCTGTGCCGGCAGGGTGGGGAGGGCCAACCGGGGCCCCAGGACCGGAGCGGGGCGGGGGTGGGGTGGGGTAGAGTGGGGGTGGAGGTGGGGGTGGAGGTGAGGGTGGGGGTGGGGGTCCCGCAGGGCAGGTACTTTGTGTTCTTGGGGGTAATGCAGAGATTGGCCACAAGGTGGCGCTCACCACAAAAGGATCCTAGGCCCACGTGCGTCTTCATGGGGATTTCATCTTTTCATTAACATGTGATTTTCAACAACAGTATGGACAAAAGAAATCTGAGACTTTCCTGGGCCTTCCTTGCTTCTTCTTTTCCAATATTTCCAGCTGGATTGGGCAGCCTAATCCTGCGCGATCCCACGGTCTAGTCCAGAACCCCGCGAGTCGACCCCTGAACACACCAGAGAGAAAATCTGTCATCACTGCCGGCACCAGAGAGGCCCCCAGCGCCCGCCAGACACGAACTCCTGGATGCATAAACTGTTTCCCCCCAGAGCCCTGAGAGTGGGGCAAAGTCGGGGAGACTGGCCGGCCGTCTTCCCGATGCTATCTTACAGTTTCGGCCTAACCCAGAAATTCCAGGGATAGGGAGGCATTTGGGTTTATGCAAATTTTTTCTTTTTCTACAAACGTGGATATTTTTGCTTTTTTGTCCCACCCCAGCCTCCCTGTTAATCACATTCCCCACGCACTGCATCATGCTCTCTCCTTCGTACCCCAGAACTTGTGCTGGTCATTGTGCCCCGCATTGCCGTGGGATGCGGGGGGAGACCCGGGAGGGATGGTGCATCGAGAAGGAGCCCAGGCTTTGGAAGTCAGGAAACAAGGTGTTTTGTATCCTCCTGGAAAGTCACAGGAAGAGCAAATTGTCACAAAATGCTTTCCTCTTATTGGAACTCTCGATATGTTGGCGTGTGAGCGTGTATACACATAAACATTAATTTCCAGCGCTGTCTGAAATATGTGCCCAGAATTCCCCCTTCCTCTCACGGCTCCGGGGAGCCTGCTTGGTGTCCTGTGTGAGGTCCAGCCTGCCCGTTCTGACGAGCCATTGTGAAGCCGCTTTCTGGGAGTTTTAGTCCCAGGGCTGTCCAACCTAGTACCCTGATGGCAACCAGAATGCGGGGTTGACCCCAGGACTCAGCCCCATGTCTTTCCTCATTGAAGGGGGTGGCCAGCCCCAGGGAATGTGGCCTCGGAGCAAGTGTTTAGTAGACAAGAAGCCAGAGTTGAAGAAATCCATGGTTAGAGAAGGGTCTTGAAGTTCACCTGCAATGGTGAAAGGAAAAAACATGGGAACTTCTATAAAAAGAATTCTTTCAGCAGTGAGCTGCTGAAGGGCACATAGGTGCCTCTTGGTGGATAGACATGTGATTGTAGTATGAAGTCTGTTTCAACCCTAAACGACGGAGAGGTTGACTGATGAGTTTGCGAGAATGAGCTTGCTGCCTCTGCTACACAGAAAACATTGACAAACATCCAACGGCACGGAACAATGTCCTGAGATGAACACTGCAGGTAGAAACCACTCCATTCAAACTGTAATGACATGTTTTATGAAAGTTTCACCTCCAGTTATCTCTGCCTGGTAGGAGGGTAAATAATTTACTATTTTATTTTAGTTTTTCAATTTTTATTTCTTTATTTCTTTTTTTTTATACAATTGCTCTATTATTTTACTTTTATTTTTTCCCCCAAATACTTTTATTTTATTTTTTCAGTGTTCCAAGATTCATTGTTCATGCACCACACCCAGTGCTCCATGCAATACGTGCCCCCCTCAATACCCACCACCAGGCTCACCCAACCCCCCACACCCTCCCCTCCTAAACCCTCAGTTTGTTGCTCAGAGTCCAGAGACTCTCATGGTTCATCTCCCCCTTCGATTTCCCTCATTCACCCTTCCCTTTCCTTCTCACAATGTCGTCCATGTTTTTCCTTATGCTCCACACATGAGACCATAAGATAATTGATTCTCTCTGCTTGACTTATTTCACTCAGCATAATCTCTTCCAGTCCCGTCCATGTTGATACCAAAGTTGGGTATTCATTCTTTCTGATGGAGGCATAATATTCCTTTGTGTATATGTAACAATTTTATTTTTTTAAGTAAATTTCCTTTATTATGTATTTTAAAACTATTTTTCTTTTCTTTTTTGTCTTACTTTATTTGAAATCAATTGATTAACTTATACTGTATCATTAGTTTCAGAGGTAGAGGTCAGTAATTCATCAGTTGCACATAATGGTCAGGGCTTATCCCATCACGTGCCTTCCTTAATGTCCATCCCCCGGTGACCCCATCCCCCATCCCCCTGTCCTCTCCAGCAACCCTCAGTTTATTTCCTAGAATTAAGAGTCTTTTGTGGTTTGTCATCCTCTCTGGTTTCATCTTACTCTATTTTTCCCTCCCTTCCCCTATGCTCCTCTGTTTTGTTTCTTAAATTCCACATATCAGTGAAATCATATGATGATTGTCTCTCTGACTGACTTATTTCGCTCAGCATAATACCCTCCAGTTCCATCCACGTCGTTGCAAATGATAAGATGCATCCTTTTTGATGGCTGAGTAATATTCCACTGTGTGTGTATATATATATATATATATATATATATATATATATATATATATACTGTGTGTAAATACACATATAAATATATATGCACACACAACACACACACAAACATAGTCTTTATCCATTTGTTTGTCAATGGACATCTGAGCTCTTTCCATAGTTAGGCTATTGTGGACGTTGCTGCTATGAAAACTGGGGTACAGGTGCTCCAACTATTTTTTAAAAGCACCAGCTAGGGGCAAGGTAGCTGTTTCTCATCGTGGTGTAGCGGGGTCAGCGCTGCTGGGCAGAGGGCCCTCTCTTCACGTACTGCAGCTTTGACTGTGTGCACACAGACAAGGGGGCCCCACCCCTCCCACCCTGCACCGGGGACTGGGTCTGCCCCTCCGTGCTTGCTCTAGGCCGTGGGCATGGGGAGAGCTGTGAGCATCTCCCTGAGTGGAACTGAAGAGTGGCAAGGACCCAGAGGCCTGCCTCCCTCCCTGAGCTGACAGCCCTCCAGGCCGCTCTCCCCGGGGACGGGGCGAGGCTTCCCATGACCTCCCTCAGAGTGTGCTGGCCCGCACCTTCAGGCAGACCTGGGGCAACCCCTTTTGTGCACCACATCTCCAGCCGCCCCTTCCCTCTGTGGGCTCGAGGTGTGGAAGGCACACGGCTTCTTCCGGTTCTACTCCGTGGTCCGGCACAGGTGCATTTGGCTTCCCACGGATGCTGCTAAGGAAGTTGTGGCCTAAGTGCTAAGCAGACCCCTTGGAACACAACCCCAAGGACTACCTCTCTCTCTTGTCATGTGAAATATGAGCTTCTATAAGCAACGACCCTAATCTGTTGACTCCTCTTTCCGGTTCTAATGGGATCTCCTTGCCAAGTATCTGGATTTTTAGAAAATAAATTACCTCATCTTTAAGGTTCTAGGCCCTTTCTCTCCTGACCGCAGTGGGGCGAACCGGGCAGGAAGCAAGCCCTGGCTGGCCACATTCATGCCATCTCACGCCGCAGCAGCCCAGGCTCAGACCAGAATGGCCAGCCTCTCGCCCTGTGATTGTGCTGCTTCATGAGATGGACACAGTATGGCTCGAGTAGAGGCCTCGCCTCACTTCGACAGGCCTTTGAGCTCACCTGGCCCACAAACTTTCCATATGGCGGCACTCTCGTTGAGAGTCGGGGCTGGTGGTGACAAGCTCGCCCTCGCCAACAGCCATGGGAAGCAAGCTATCCAAACCCGGCGAGGAGAGGGTCTAGCCGCATCTATTCTGAAACATTACTTACTGTGGGCCGGCAGCTGTCATCTGGCTAAGCCTGGGGGAACCTTCCATAACTTACTATTTCAGGGGCTGGAGTTACGGACATTTCTCAGCTATATTTGCCTTATCTATTACCAGAAGGAAAACAGTGTGGCTCGCAGACGTGCACAACGGCAGACTCGCAGGGTCTGGAGGATGGGGCACGACACAGACACAGTCATAGCTGCTGCCGAAGAGAATCAACCTCGGTGACCATGGAAAGGGTGTTGGAGGCCCTCTTTACCTGCAGATGCTGGGTACTGATGGTTGGGCAAGACCTGGGGGTTTGGGGGCTTCAGTCAAATCGCTCCATGAGGAGGGAGGTGCCTTCCCTGTCTGCAGTGTGTGTGTGTGCGTGCGTGCATGTGTGTGTGTGTGTGTATGTGTGTACACGCGCACGCACACTCAGAGCAAGGGCCAGGTCAGCCCAGCCAGCTGGTAGACCTATTGCTAATCAGCTATGTCCACACCTGTTCCGCTGCAGGGATAGATGTGAGAACTTGTACTGCCCCGAACTCCCGAGGGATCCAGAAGGCAGTGGTGTCCTTCTCCAATTCCTTCCTGGTCTGTTTGCCGGTTCCCACCCCAGTAGGGTGTGTGTGGGGGGGTCCATCCAAGCTTGCTCTCCTTCATCCATCAAAACGATGCCTTGCACTGTAAGTTCTGATTGAATTTTGAGGCCGAGCATATTTTTGTATCTAATTGGTTTCAGACTTAAATCAGGGATGTGACTCATTATCAGGAATTCTTGAGCACAGACCTACAGTCCCCTCCCCCAGTCCTGAGCTTCCTTTTCCAACATCTGCGGGAATCTCTTTGCCTTGGTCTCGCCTACGAAGTATTTTGAAGGTTCTGATGCATTAACTCCTTAATTCCTTCCCTCTCAAATCCCCATCCCCTCTTGTAGTGAACCCTCAGTCTTTTGCACAACTCCCTTTCCTTCACGGGTGTCACCCATGGGCCAAGGGCACTGCCAGGGCCCGTGTTAGCTTCCATCACGATACGTGCCAGGTACTTCCCTGTTTGCTCTTAGGTGCGGCTGCCAGACTTACAAATAAACACACAGGATGCCCAGTTAAATTTGAATTTCAGATAAGCAAGGCATACATTTTTGTGTAACTATGTACCGAATATTGCGTGAGGTATGGTTGTACTAAAAAAACCCATTCGTTGTTCATCTGAAATTCAAATTGGACTGGGCATCTGCATTTAATTTGGCAACCACACCCGTAGATCCGTTCCCTGAGCTTCCCCTGCTCTGCTCCTCCTCACGGGTGCCATCTCCCAGCTCCCTGACCTCCAGGGTCTGCATGGGTTGGGTGGACAGGAGGACACAGACAACCAGACCACATGCCCCCCGTCTTCTTCTGGTTGAGTTTCTGGCCACAGCTGAGCTTTCCCATGGCCCCATCGCTAGTCAGAAATGACTGCCGCCGTCCCCCCAAGTGGCCAGCTCCTGGGCTGCCACGAGTCCTCGCCTCCCTGTGACCTTCTGGCCCTGGGGAAGGCAGCAGCTGCCCTCTCTGCTAATCTCCACGTTGTCCGCCACCCCTGCTTAGATAATCTGCTTTCCCAGTAACTGTTAAAGCCACTTCCGGTCACTATGCTTCCTCTGTTTGAAAGGTGTGGAGTGTTTTCTGTTTTCCTGGTGAGATCTTGATGGAGAAGCGTCTTTGCTGTTGATTCTTGGACTTTCTCCTAAGCCCTTGCCCTCTTCCCTCAGTCTTCCCGACTTCCTTCTCCCCTCGTCTCCTCTCGACTGCGTTTTCCAGTACAGATGGTCCGTCGTAAGCCACGGCACCTGGGAGTTACCACGAGGATTAAAGTGCCCCACTTACTTTGGTGTAAAAATGGAACTAGCACCCAGGCTATCTGTGAGATGACATCCTTGTCACTCACCCGCACTCTGGTCTGTTATCAGACGAACACAGTCGCAGTTCTCAAGGAGGGAAGAGGCCAGAATGAGAACCAGCCCGCTGAAGCCTGTTCACACTATGGGATGAGCACCTGCTAAGTTCGCCGTGAAAGGGAAGAAAGGCTGAGATTTCCTGCTGCAGAGCAATGAAAGAGAACTTCCTACCTTCCCAACCTCGGCTTCTATTTCGTTCTCGATAGTGGTGCCCTGAGGCACATCTCTCATCCCTCACTACAAAACAAAATCACGTTTTCAACAAATAATGAGGCGTCCGCGTCACGAGCGATCCTGAAGAGTCTAATCACCGGAAAGTGGTCTCTTCAAATATTTCCAAGTCACACCGACGGGTGTGGAAGGGAGCTGACCCTTGTGCTCGGGAGTGGGCCTCGTGATGTGCCAGGTGGTCTCCTTGTCCTGCTGCCCTTCAGCTAGCTGCCTGGTGTCCCCAGAGATCTCCGCCCCCGCCGGGCTCTGCCACAGGTGGGGACGCAGCCTCCTCCGTGGGCCGCTGCAGCTGTGCAAGGAAATTGTTCTTCATCTTCCAAAGCAGAACGGAGACCAGGTGGTGACTTTTAATAAGGACTTTTGGAAATTTGGGGGATAATGGCAAAGAAAAATTATCACAAGAGATGCTCAGAGTCGCTCCCAGGGTTACCACAGGCAGATCCCACCAGCGGGGCCTCTCTGCCTTTGAGGTCGAGCCAGCCTGGCCGAAGCCCCACAGGGAATGGTGCCGTCCTCTGCGATCCCCACCTCTGCCTCTTCCCCTCACAGCTGGCAGTGGGCAAACTCTCTTTGGGGCGATTGTTGCTTAGTCACCTGGTTATAGTCTAGCCCTGCCCTGCACCTGCAAGATAATTGTGCAATCGTCCTCCATCAACACATGTATCAGGGTAATAGTTAATTAAAAATAAGTACTATTACATAATAGATGTCAAGCAAATCTTATTCCTTTTCATAGTCCTGTGGGCGAGCCTACACATTTTCCTAAGTCTTTGAGCTTCTGGATTCCTGGTATCTCTGAACAGGAAAAGTGTGCTCTTGTGCACACACTCATGTACACCTCCCCACACACACCCATGCACACACATATGCATACACACGCACACACACACACACACACACACACACACAATCATCTCCCTAAAAGCATGACACTGAACAATAATGCTTTATCCTACGTGAATATTGACAAAAACCATTTTTCCATAAAAAAACATTTTGCAATGCACTCTTTGAACTGCTTTTACTTTTGAAAACCTCACTGATGCTCAGCCAGAACAATGATCTCTTCAGAGCTCTATTATCTTAGATATTTCCTTCTTAGAAGAAGGTTTCCTTTTTCCCCGAGGAACCTACCTCCGTGAGCTTTTTAATTATGCAAATGTGAGCAAAAAATAGTGAGCCCCCAAGGCAAATTCAAATATCTATTCTTGATAGCAGAAACTACTAATAACCTCAATGATAGGTATACTGAATTATAAAATAATTTGATGCTATAGAAAAAAAATAGTTAATTGATAAATTAGCCAACCCTTAGATTTAAGTAGTGCTAGTGCTCTAACATTTTTACATGTTTCTTTCATATTTCTTAATTTTTAAAGATTTTTTTAAAGATTTTATTTATTTGACAGAGAGAGAAAGATCACAAGTAGGCAGAGAGGGAGGCAGAAAGAGAGGAGGAAGCAGGCTCCCTGCTGAGCAGAGAGGCCGACATGGGGCTCGAGCCCAGGACCCTGAGATCATGACCTGAGCTGAAGACTGAGGCTTTAACCCACTGAGCCACCCAGATGCCCCCCTTTTAAAATATTTTATTTATTTATTTGAAAGAGAGAGAGTGAGAGAGAAAGCACATACAATGGGAGAGGGGGAAGCAGGCTCCCCAATGAACAGGGGTCCTGATGCGGGACTCGATCCCAGGACTCCGGGATCATGGCCTGAGCTGAAGGCAGATGCTTAACCGACTGAGCCACCCATGCACCGCCATAGTCCGTATTTTTAAAAAAATGAGACATTGCAGATAGACTTCAAACCCCCATATTAGTTCCCCCTAGTGCTGTCCCCTAAGTCTCTCCCTACCCAGGCACCACCAGCCTCACACTGATTTTTGGTTTTTCCCATTCATACCTTCGTGCCTTCAGTATGTAAAATCAATATGTAGGAGGGATACCTGGGAGGCTCAGTCAGTTAAGCATCTGACTCTTGATTTCACTCTGGTCACATCTCAGGGTTGTGATATTGAGCCCTGCATCCAGCTCTGCACCGGGCTTGGAGCCTGCTTAAGATTCGCTCTCTCTCCCTCTGCTCCTCTGCCAGCTCCCACTCTCTCTCTCTCAGAGAAAAAATACATATGCATATGTACATATACATGTATGTCTATATATATATTTAATAACTTCATATATTTTCCAACTATGCAAAAGTTTCAGACAGAATATATTATTCTCCAAATTTAATTTTTTTGATCAAGATAGTTTCATGAATGATGGTAATGTGCGAAGTCTAATTATTAATCTAGTTCATTTCTTAAAATGGAGATACTGCATTTCATCCAATGAGCTTGGTCAAGGTGGCGTAATAGGATTGGATTTGCCTTTCTGCCAGAAACAACCAAAAAGTAGACCCATTTTTTTCAAGACACTGACATCAGGCAGTGGGGGACAGTGATCCTGTGAGATAGTAAATCAGTACCTGCCCATCGTCCTGCCCTGAGAGAGTTTCCAGCCAGGCTATGGTACGGGGTGCCGGGGGCCACCAGTGAAGCCCATTGACACCCTGAGTCCTGGAGCTGAGAGTCCAGGAAGATCACGGTAGCTGGAGCTTACGGGACAGAATACCCGAGGGGATAAAACTCTGGGGATATGCCCAGCATCGCTCCCAAGGATTCAGGGCACATGCTCGGGAAACCTCCCCAGTCTGCGGAAGGAGCCCCCTAGAGGATGAGAGGTAACAGTGCTTTTTGTCCACATGAGAATTTTTCCTGGATTTGCACTAATGGGGGAATTACTGGATCATGGGATCGTGGGTGAGTGCTTCTTCATTTCACTTGTATTGCTAAGGTGCCCGCAAAGTGCTCGGAGAATGAATTGTCAGATTTAAACTTCTGCTTTTCTAATGACTCTGGATGTTCTATTCTGTTGCATTAGTCTGTTTGTCCATCTTAGTCCTGATGTAATGCTCTTTAAATTACATAGCTTTATGATAAACTTTAATATCTATCAGACAACATCCTCTGCATTTGTTTTTTTTTTAGTGTGGCCATAACAAAGAGCCGGAACAAAGAACAGAAATTCACCTTCTCATGGACTGGGGGCCAGAAGCCCAAAATCAAAGTGTTGGCAAGGCAAGGATGGTTTCCTCTGACGTCTGTAGGGAAGGACCGGTCCAGGCGTCTCTCCATGGCTTGCTCTGTTCTCCCTGTTTTCCTGTGTCCTCCTCTCTGCACATGTCTGGGTTCAATCTCCCCTTCTTATGAGGACACCAGTCAGATTGGATGGGTGCCCACTCCAATGACCTCATTTTAACTTAATCATCTCTGTAAAGACCCTATCCCCAAATACAGCCACATTCAGAGGTACTGGGGATTAGGATTGCAACATGTGGGTTTTGAGGGGAACACAACTGAACTCCAATATCCTGTCTCCTACCTCTTCATCAAAACAGAATTCTAGAATCAGTTTCTTGAGTTCCACAAGGAAAAGCCCAGTGGGACTTTGATGAGTTTGTGTTGGACTGACTTGGGGAGAAATGACATACTTGTGATACTCAGCCTCCCCTTTCATAAATATTATGAAATATGTAGTAATGTCTATAATATCTATTATTTATTCAGGGTTCCTTTCATGTCTTCCAGTAGAGTTTAAATTTTACTCCTAATGGCTATGCCATCATCTCTTTTCCCTGGCTCACTGCCATTGCCCATACCCCACCGTGGGGTCCACACAGCCTTTACTGAGCAGCTCGTGTATACGAGCCACCAGCTCCTGGGTGACTGTCTGTACAAATCTCAAACCATCCATTACTCCAAACTCTATGCCAAGACCCTTAAGGTTTTCTCAAGCACACCATGCCATCCCACACCTCCACACTTCTCCTCTATTCTTCTGAGTTAGACTCAGCCCAGTCAAAACCCCCTACAGGAATCCAACCTTGGCTCAGACCACTGATCACCCACAGAATGGGTTAGGTGGCCCTTCTCTTTGCCCTTCAAACTGTACGACTGCAGTGCCACGGTTTTATAAATGTCTCTAGGATGGAGACATGTTCATGGAAGCTCTTTGAGAGCTCGAGCTGTATCCGCTTCAAATTTGGATACCATCAGACGGGAGCACAGTTTGGCATATGGGAAGTTATAATAAATATTGATGGCATGGATGAATAAAATAAACCAGAAAGGTGATTTATTAATTTTTCATAGGTGATATTTCCTTTTTAGAGACTGCTAGCTAGGGGCCCTTTTTGGGATTAGTGGACTTGAGACATCAAAGGTCAAAAGGAACATGGGGAGGTGAACATCAGTGTAGGGAAAATCAGGACAGCTATGAGACCCAACAGCTCCCCCTTCTTTTTTTTTTTTTTTATTATTTATTTGACAGAGAGGAGAGAGATCATAAGTAGGCAGAGAGGCAGGCAGAGAGAGGGGGAAGCAGGCTCCCTACTGAGCAGAGAGGCCGACACAGGGCTCCATCCCAGGACCCTGAGATCATGACCTAGCCGAAGGCAGAGGCTTTAACCCACTGAGCCACCCAGGCGCCCCACTCCCCCTTCTTAATAGAGAACATCATCAGAGTAACTGGAACATTCGCGCCCACCTTGTTTACTATTCCTCATTCTTGGAAAGTGCTGGATAAACATCGTCAGGGTCTGCTGCCTTCACAGAGTCTCCTTGGGAGTTGAATATGGCCTTTATGGTGGGCACATTCTGAAACTGCACCCCTGAGATCACAGACAACCTCAGGGAAGGGAGCCATGGGCATCCCCATGAGGCCCGCACTTTAAACGCGGATTGTCTCTCCACTTGAGCCTCAGGGAATTTTCTTGCTTTCCAAAGTCTTGGGCGAGGAAGCGCCTCACTCTTGTCCTCGGGCACTGACTCTGCTTCATAGGAGGACTCAGTGTCTGTGCCCGGGCCTTTTCTCTGAAATTAGTGAGCCCACTGAGGGTTTCAAAACACCCCCAAGGCCACATGGTAAAGGTGACTCTTCAAATATGTTTTAAGTTCCTCGCTTTTGATGGCTTTTATCTTCTCAAAAGTAAGTCAAAGCTTTCGACAGGACTGTGAGAACTGTTGAGGAAGTGTGAGGATGTGAGTGAGCTGGGGACACACTGTCAGGCTTCTTGCCGAGCACTTCTCTCTCTCTTGCCACCCATGCTGGGGCCTTTCTTCCCTCCACAGGTGGATGAATCCAATGAGCTGTCCAACTCTCCATGTCTACAAGACATTCTCCTATCAACGAATGCAATGTTTGCTCTCCCCCTGCCGTCGCTGGTGTAGGACACCGGCCCCTACAAATTTGCCCTTCTCATTTTGGGGAAAGAATGACAGAGGTTCACCATCCTCTTTGCCCTGTCTTTGCACAACAGAGATGTCCCCCTTTGTCCTTGCTTGGAAGGTCACTGGGCTTAAATGTGATACTCAAGGGAGATTCTTCCAGAGGGGGCAGGATATTCTAGGAAATCGCCTGGCACCTTATTTGTAGTGTATTTCTGCTCTTTGCTTCTTTTTCCTCACCTTGTGTTAGCAGTGTCCTTGCTTTCTTTTAGGAAGCTACCCCATGCCCAATCCCTGATGTTTGGGTGGGGCTCCCAAATAAGGTTTCTCCAGGGTGATGCATGGGAATTGAGAAATGTCACTCCCCTTGTTTCAAAGAACTGCTCATCACCCTCCATAGGGTGGGTGCTTAGCCACCATTCCTGGTTTTAATCAATCTATGCAAATGTTTTAGGGATGGGGAGCACCAGAGGTTAATCTCTTGTGGTAAACTTTAGCAATCTGACATCCTTGAGAATGTATTACTTCACCTAAGAGAAATTGCCAGATAATTGAACATAATTTTTATGAACAAAACTTTTAACATTATAATCTTCCATGGGAATTTGAAATATAACAGATTCAACAGAACATAAAGGAAACACATAGACCTTAACTTTGCTCTTATGAGTCAGAATGGTCCTTCTACAAATCAGTCACTGCTCAGTGTTGTACTGTTATATTATGCAGCAAAGTGTGTGGGCCAGAGAGCTTTGCTTGACATTCTTTGGAATGCTTTTATTTATGCTTCCAAACTTCTTTGTCTTTTCAGCAACAATCGACCTTTCTTGTTACTGAGTATTTTTCCCTTCTCGTAGGCTTGTGTATGCTGCTGGCTAATCAGGAATGTCCGAGTCAACATGAGGGGAGAGGTGGTGATGGTGAGGTGGGGAAGGCAGAGCACAGGTGATCCCTGAAACCTTGGGTTTTAGTTCAGTGACTGAGTAAATGACGGAGAACATGGCAGAGAAGGGACAGATCTTCCCGGGGTCCTCAAGTTTCATTATACAAATTATGCAAATTATGTAAGTTTTCCTGGGTTGGCTTCTTTATAACATCATTCCAATACTGAACATTGAAAAAAGAAAAGGCTGGGAGAATTGTCGGGGGTCACACTGCCCAGTTTCTTTGGGAAAACATGTTGAGCCAAAATTCTCACTTAGATTATTTCTTTTAAGAAATAGGGTGTTAATGTTGGGTTTTTAGATTTTTGGTTGGCTTACATCTTCTTGTAAAAGATTTAAACTCTAGGAGAAAGAAAGTGTGCAATTGTAGAATGTCTAATTTTAGGGGTGCTTATTTGATATTATTATAAAATAAACATTGGATTGTGGCATGCCAAGGCCAGGCTTCCCTGCTGCCCCCCGCGTCCTGATTTATGTTACTCCTATCTTTTCTAAGGAAGCGACACCCATTATCTCTTTCCTTGGCATTCAAGCTGCTTTTCTTTGACATCAAAGGTTCCTCTGTGATTTCCTTTCCTGGCTCTGCCGCTAACAGTGGAATATGTAGACTCAGCAGCAGTGAAATCTAAAGTCATTAAATATTATAAATTCCCCTTTGGACAAATGCAGTGATGTTTAACCAGCACTGCATTTCCTGTACCTTTATGAAAGAAAGGGAAATCTTAAACATGACAAACTTCAAAGTAATTAGGTCATCCAATCATAATCCAAATGTTTACATTTGCATGATTGCAGCAGCAGAAAGATCCAGGTAACGTTTTGAAGTGAAATTGAATAAATGATATGTCATGTTAAAAATAAATACTTTAAGTCACTATTGTGTTATCAGACTAATTCTACTAACTATAAACTCAGTTAGATGAACAGAGGTGGGAGTGTTCCACGTGCAGGCATTTGGAATATTTCCAACCACTTCTGCGGTGTTCCATTGGATAGTTGCAGATGTGCTCTAGGACTTAGGAAAATACGCCATCTGTTGTGGCATGGCCTAAATATTCTACTGGGTCAGCTCTTACTGAGCCTGATCATATTGACTTAATCATCTGTGGGTTCCGCACTGCCCAGAATTTCTTTTACAAACATATCCCAAAGTGATTCTTTAATTGGAAAAGTAGAAATAAAGACAGTAATTAAAAGAAACCCAATTGAGCCATTGATGACAATGTACGTGGAGTGATTTAATGAACCATCAACTTCTAAATAGAGAGTCTGGGTGGGATTCTTTCTGGGACCACTGGAAATGTCTAGCCCACCTTGGATCAAAGACTGGGGATTCTTCTTTTTGTTCCAGTTTCGTTATCGAGACCAGCTGAATATGGATAATGGGCTATTCCAAAGGGCTTTATGTACATTACCTCACTCACTTCTTAATCCAGGTCAGGCCTTTGTGTTCTATACTCCGAGGCCCCCTCTGATGCTTGGACTGTCCTCGGATTGCAATTATGAACAAACTTGTGAAATTAGCTGATTAATGCCTCTTTCTCCCAGTAGATAGGGAGTTCCACGCAGGCACGGATTTCTGTATGAAATTAGCATCTGAACATGAGTAGGCATGCCCCAATATTCTCCAGGTCTTTAAAGGGAAAATTAGAAATAAGGACACTAATTGGAAGCCACTAAATTGTACTATGGATGAGCATGTAGACAGAGAGATGCACTGAACAAGTAGCTTCAAGGTGACTGATGGCACTAAGCATAGTGCATAGATGGCATTCTTGCTTGGAATTGGGAGCCAGGCACGGTGCTTGGTACCCTATAAGAGGCGAGGCTCAATAAATGCCTGTGAATGAGTGAGCACCAATACTCAATGCTACAGTGTATTAGGAGTTATTGTCCCAACCGTGTTTATGAGGAGGCTTAGGACTGAAGAGGATGGGATCAGTGATCAGGAGAGGAGTCAGCACCGAAGCTGGGGCTGGAGGACTGCAAAGTCTTATGGGCTTGGGTACCATGCAACTGGCTCCAACCACCTCCTCTGCTCTGACCCGTGTTGTCTTCTTCTTGCGTCTGGAGTCACCATTGCTGATTCAGGAACTCAACACTGTTAAAGTTGCCTTAAAGCAGTATCTCTCAAGCAAGGCAGCATTCTGCGGATAACCCTTGAGTGGATTTTCCATAACAAATGCGTGAACTCTGGAAAAATTGTTTAGTTACATCATCTTTCAATGTGAATGAGAGAAAATACAACCAAACCATATAATTAGAGCAAGAAGCCGGTTTTGCTCATGGATATTATTGCCTAAGATGGGAACACATTATTCAAATTTTCAAATGAGTCAAATTGGTGGGAAAACATTAAGCCATTAATGATAACTGCTTTCATGGACAAGGCAGACATCATAAAGTATTAGAAATACTTTATGAGCCCAATGTTACATAAGTTTCACCCTACATGCAAAACATTTATTTTTGAACTGTCCCTTCCTCTTCTCAAGACTTTGTCTACCCTACTGCAGGCCACATTGAAAGTCTTTTCATTCAGACGAGGACACCCCTTTTGGAGCAGGAAAATCCACTGTTTTGGCCGTATGACAATAGGAAGGCTTATTTTTCTGTCTATGGGGAAATCTTGGGCTTGTCAGGGGAAGGGTTTGCTTTGAGAGGTGCCATTTGCAAAACAGTCCCCAAAACAAAGCAACTCTCTTCTATCATCTTTGCTTTCTTTGCTAAAAATTCCTGCTGCTTTGAAATGAGAGAATCAAAGGGAATTTCTTCCCCCGGAGTGGGGAAGTGCTATTCCTGTTTGTAGCAGAGTTGAGAGCCAGGTCTGGGAAGGGGCTCTTCACATTATTATTAAAAATTAATAACTGTTTTAAGGGCAGGGACCATGTCTTATGAATATTGAAACATTTTCCCTCAAGATATATGCAAATCATATACTTTAGTGCTCAAGAATGCTAATTGAATAAGGAATGAGTGAACAATTCTTCCACTAATTTTCCCCTGAAGTAGCGAAACACCAATAAAACCCATGCTTTTACAATAATGACATATTGTTTGATGACTTGAAAACCAAGCTGATCTTCATCCAAGACAGTACGAGCCTGCTTCTATGAACTTTCATATTGGAATGTAAAATTTGGGAAATCAAGTGATATGAAATGATTTCTTAGTATTAAGCAGGTGCTCAAGAAACGCTTATTATTTTTACTGAGCTGAATAGTATCCCCTAAAAATCCATGTCTACAAAAGACGCGAGAGCGTGACTGTCTTTGGAAATAGGGTGTTTGCTGAGGTCATCAAGTTGAGATGAGGTCATCCCGAAGGAGGGCGGGTCCTAAACCCAGTGTGACTGATGTTCTTACTGAGAAGAGGGCCATTCACCACAAAGACACAGGGAAACTATTACAACAGAGGCAGAGATTGGAGTCACATGTCCAAAAGCCGAGGAGCCCCAAGCATTGCTACCAAGCACCACGCTACTTGGTTAGGAGGCTTAAAATATAAATTTTGTGGAAATTTCCCAGCAGTCTGCAAGTTCTCCATGAGTATTTTACAGTTTTGCTTTCCATATTAATGATACTTTATAAAAATGAGCACAGATGTGGGATGTTCCGGAAAACCCCTTTTCCCATGTAATTTTGAGGCCCGCATTGACATGTGTCCCCCCTTCCGTGCCCCATGGTCTCATGAAATAAGTCTGATGTCACCAGGCAGCACCCTACATTTGTCCTGGTCTTACGCGGGAGTCTTCAACTGGTGGTGGAGGCCAAACTTCTCCGTACGCACAAGCATTTTCACAGACGAAGACTTCACTTTCCTGCCCTCGAACGAGTGAAAGCTTTGATGTGACATGACTTAAAAGAACTAGGATTGCAGAGTGAGGCTCTGATTATCCTGGATGTGGATGAGCAGACGCATACATGCTATGAAGGCGGTCCCACTGCACCAACCCAACATCAAGCCCTCTCTTACTGACAGCACTGATCAGCACCGAAGTTTGCAAGCAAGGCTGGAGAGTTTGGAGTTCCCTTTGCCCCTTGGATGGAGACAGCAGGTAGGACCTGAGCCACAGCTGTTCCTGCACTGGGCTCACTCACACACATCTATACCCACTTGCTGAGGTACCCCCTCCATGCGGCAGGTGGTGGCTGGTGGGGAGAAGGTTGCTGCAGAGTGGCCATGAGTGAGTCATCATCAGCAAAATTCAGCTGAGTGCATTTTAAAGATCATATTAGCCTCGCTCAACAATTCTGAATCGGGCAGCAGCCCATCCAGTCAATAGAAAGAAGCTCAGAAGAGGGGTACAAAGTGACTTGTAGAGGCGCAAGGGGAGGGGTGGGATGAAGAAGTTGCTAGCAAAGAGTGGATTGTGTGTGGCAAGGTCACCTTCCCCAAGAGGACAGCAGAGGTTCATCGGGGTGGGCAGGTCATCGGGGTGGTCACTAGCACTGACCCGGTAATTCCAGATGGACTGGAAATTCCACTCATGGGAAAGGTTGAACCTGCACTTGGATCAGGTTTTAAGTCTTGGTTCAGGGATGTGAGCTTAGCCTAAGTGACTCCATCTGGGACCTGTCATGTGTGTCTTTCTATTTCTCTCTCTCTCTAACAATGGCATATATATATATGTGTGTGTGCACCCACTTTTAAAATGATTGGCCTGTCAACATAATGGATTGACAGCTAAAAATAACATTTAAAATTTTAAAATACATTTAAAAAAGTGTAAATTATGCCAATGATAATCACACCACGCTGGTGATTCAAACAGGGGTCCATCGAGCCGAGCAATAAAACAGACTCCAGCCAATGATATGCAAATGGGAAGCTACCAGCACATTTTTCTACTATTAAACCCTGAACTAGCAATTCCATTTGAGCAAAATAACATAATCAGTCATATCTAATGATATCATTGATTTGAATTTTGGTCCTTTGAAAGCAATGCTTTCTGCATGTGCTTTGTAAGGAAAGTTGCCAGTGGAAAGGGGGTGAAAACCCACTTTATGTTTGTACGTATTTAAGAGATGGTATAAGAGAATTCGTCCTCCAGAGGAATCTATGAGAATTATTTTCCTTTTAGAGGAAATCACACAAATTCGAGTGGGATAGCCCTGATGGCGTTGTAGTCTTTTTTGCATTTTATTGTCAAATTTTGAAAATGATGCTTGCAGTGTTGTCCTGTGATTATAAAGGAAACACACGTTTGTGGCAAATGTAATCATTACCTGCGCAGAAGCTAAAGGAAAATGAGAATCATTTATGAGTCTACTTCCCATACCATTTGATACCTATCCTTTGGGGGGGTTTCTATGAGTATTTAATAAAGCAAAACTGATACGAAGCCACAGAATTTACTTTCCTGGCCACTTTTATCCCTGAGGAGATGCTCATGACTATTATAGGGTATTAACCTCAGACTCCTCTAGTTCAGAGTTTTTTGCAGAGATGGACCCAGCAATGCCAAGAATCAATTTCCCAAAGCAAGGAGGGAAGAGGCCACTGGAGCAGGTCACAGGAGGTAATGAAGCAAATTTTTTCAGCATTATCCTTTGCCCCAAATCTATGGGAACTGAGACCAAGTAAAGGCCGGGGGAGGGTTATCTGAGTTTCTCTGGGGGGAGCTGATGCTGAGCTGAGTGTCTCCCACACCTGGAACCAGGTGAGGAGGGCTCCAAGGGGGAACCTTGACCCTTTTCCTCTGGAACTTGGGGATCACAGCGTCTGACACACACAGGTGAATTCTCAAGGCCTGAGGCCTTTTAGCTGGGTGTTACGGACTGAACTGTGTCCTCCCCAGGGTTCATGTGTTAAACCAACCCCCCCCACCCCCCCATGTGACTGTATTAGAGTTTGGGCCCGTCAGGAGGTGGTTCAGGTTAAAATGAGGTCAGAGAGCAGAGCTTTGATTCCACCAGACTGTGCCCTTAGCAAGAAAAGAGACAGCAGAGCTCTCTGCCCACGGCGGGAGGACCAGGCCAGAAGACAGCTGTCTGCGAGCCCGGAGGAGGGCCGGCACCTGACCTTGCTGGTACCCTGATCTTCGATTTCCAGTTTCCAGAACGACTAGAAATAACTGTCGGCTTGTAAACCACTCAGTCTGGGATGTTCTCTTACCGTAGCCTGAGCGGACCAGGGGGTGGGATCGGGGGGTGGGGGGTGGGCACCAAGGTGAGCGTGCCAGGGACCTTGCCGGGCCCTGGAAGGGGTCTGATCAGTCCTTAGAAGGTGACTCTTTCTGCCTGTGTATAGGTCTCTCTCTCTCCCCCTTGCCTATTCTCTCTCTCTCTCTCTCTCTCTCTCTCACACACACACACACACACACACACACACGCACACATGTTTACACAAACCGTGGAGCAGATAAAGAGGGAAGAAGGAAAACTATCCGTGGAGTGAGGGAGGCGACAGGCGCGAGGTTTCCTACGAGGGAAGTTCCAATGAGCTCCCTCCCTCGGAGCTCACAAACACAAAGTTTACTCATCAGGGAAACACCTGCCTCGGGCTGTAAGCTCTAAGTGATGGTTTGAATACAACCCTTGGTCCGGTTTGTGGGATTAGCTTCAGATGTAAGAAACCTCAAAATGGGCCAGTCTTCTTGCTAAAAAACAATACTGAACAAGCAGATACCCGAGGAGACTTTTCCTGCACGCATCTATTGCCTCTGGACGAATTCTCCTGAGGCCGGGCCCTAAGGTCCTTTCCTCTCCATTAACACAAGTGCCTACACAATGTTATTTAAATTTCAAAAGTCTCACCTTACCATGATTGGAGGCATGTAACTAAAATTCACCTTGTTGATGCCTCCGCATGTCCCTCCGCATTTTTTTCTACGCATCTCTATATTTCAAGGACTGTTTTTCCTTCTTCCTCTTGTCCGGACTCAGAGGACAGAAGCGTGTACCTGCAAACATACAGAGACGCATGTGGCAGTTTTCACAATGTTATGTATTCCCCGGGAGGATTAATCAGGGGAGCAGCTTTGGAAGCTCCTGTGCCTTATGCTTCACCTGTTCAAACACTGAGGTTTTGGAGG
>CM053605.1:1831366-1851379 GCA_028646535.1 Procyon lotor | reverse complement strand
GAGATAGAATATCTATGTGGTTTCAAATGAATATAATTTTTTAAAAGTCAGATTAGTTATGTGAATATGTCCTTAGATGACATAAAATTGATTTATTAGTGATTAAGATGATGTGTTAATATTAACACGGTTATTAGTACATATTAATTAAAATGACCCAAGGGCAGGTCTTGCCGAGGAGGAAAGGCATGAGGGGGAGCGACTCTGGTTGGAGAAGATGGTGGGAAAAGGTGAAGTTGGGCGGGGGCAGGGGTGGGTTGAGGAGCAAGGGGCAGGTCCAGCCCGAGATTGTGAGGGGAAGGGTCTGAGGACATTTCACATGTAAAAGATTAGTGAGTAAAGCACTACCCAATGACCCAGTGTGCTGGATCAAGATGGTATCACTCGGGAAGCTGGCTGAGATCTTTTAAAGTCAAACATGAAGATCCCAACATGGAAGATAAATTAACTGGAAAAAAAATTCATTAATGAGAACTTTTACATTCATTAATGAGAATGAATGTAAAAGTTATGTATAGAGAGAGAAAAGAGAATGAATGTAAAAGGTATGTATACCTTTACATACACTTGAATGATATCCCCTCTGTGCTTACGTCACAAATAGTCCCACGCACTTTGGGACATCAAAATCTGAGAAAACACGGTGCGTGGAGCCAGCCAGATATCAGCTACCAAGTTCCTAATTTACAGAACAACCTTAAAGGAGCAGAGAAAATGCTGCCGCAGTGTTTAAAGTGACCACTATAAAGTTCTTCAGGCTATGGAAAATATTGGAGTCAAATGTTTACAGTACTGAAGGGCTCACGTGCAATGGAAAATAACCTCCAAATTAAGAACATCTGGGAGAAAATCTCAGAGCCAAGTAATGAAAACAACAATAAAAATGCAGAGGACATTTGTGAGGAAGGCTAATGAAGAAGGGAAGCTTTTTTTTTTTTAAGTAATGAGGTTACCTTCCCGTGGTGAGCTTGAGGGAAATGATTTGATTCTGTCTGACTGAGTTTACAACCTGCCAAACAAAAATATTGCTACCTCCCATTTCATGAAACGAAATAATTACTGATGTATAGAACTCATAGATGGCCTTAGATTTTAAAACACTAGAGAAGTAAAACATACACATCCGTTCACACATACACACATATGTATTTGGGACCAATCAGTAGAAGAATGTTTTTCCGGATTACGGGAAAACAAGAAAGAGAGGCTGAATTTAGACAAGATGAAAAATGTTGGCTTCAGTTGGATTCCAATCCTGGCCCCATTGTGTTATTACTCATTGACTTAGGTGAGTTATGTAGACCTCTTCCTGCTTCAGACTGCACATCTTTATTTTTTTTTTAAGATTTTATTTATTAATTTGAGCGAGTATGAGTGGGGAGCAGAGAGAGAAGCAGACTCCACACTGAGCCCAGATCCTGATGTGGGGCTCAGTCCCAGGACCCTGAGATCACGACCTGAAGCTTAACCAACTGAGCCACACAGGCACCCAGCTTGTGCATCTTGAAATGGTGCTCCCACAAAGGTTAGCTGAGATAATGTAGACAAAGCATAGAGGCTTGAACCTGGCACAGAGAGAGCCTGATACCTGGGCTTATCATCCCTGTTAATACACCTTTATTCAAGGAAGCAAGGTGTCCAAAGGAGGCTAAAATTCCATCAAACAATAGTGTCTAGTGAAAAATATTTATAAAGTCTGGAGGCTCTAAATTCTCTTCGACACATTTTGGATGATGAACCCCATAAAATAACAAGGTAAAGTATTTTGCTTCCTTTAATGGGAACAGTTGCCTGATTACACGGGGGTGGGGGTCACTGGGACACATTTAGAGGCTCTCATGTCTAATGTATTGTGGAGGAAAAATTGGCAAAATCCAATATGAATGACCAAGGCTTCTCCCTTCCCAATTTCCTCCACTCTGATGTTTACAATAGGACATCACACCGGGGCAGGGTCTCACAACCACCACTTGCATTAATACGGATGGTTTTGAAGTCCTGGATGTTCTTAGATGGGTATTATTTATACCATGCATAGTAGATCCATTTCTGCCTCGAGAGCCTCCCGTTTCTTAGGTACCCAGAAAGCTTTGAAGTTAGGAAAGTTACAGACTTCAAAAGATTGCTATTGGTTGAGAGCACAGGAGTCCAGTAGGGAACCAGACGGGGCCTGAAGAGTCTCGGGATATTCAAATCATAATTATAGCCCATTTGATGTCTGCCTGCTGTTTAGAGACTGAATAGCAAATTGCCAAGAATTCCTAATCTTAGGCACGGTCTCACAGCCCATGAGGGTCCCCTGCGCAGTTAACAATAGCAGCAAAAGCCTGTAAGAAAAAGAAATTTTCAAAGTTGGTGTTGGCCAAACAAATGGACTTAGTTATTGGTATTGCAAATGGCACCGGTGGCTAAAAAAATTTCTTTCTTTCTTCTTATGTATATATGTGTGTATCTACCTGAGGCTTTTCAAAACTACTAAGCATTGGGTAAGATACCATGTGTGAAGGTGCCAGTTCAAGTGCCTATCACAAAGCTAATGATTATTAAAAGCTTTTTTTTTCCTTCCTCTCTTCCCGGAAAGCCAAACGAAGGTCCCAATGGTATCCATTTGCCTCTGATGTTGACACTTTTGGGATTACTCTCTAGGTTACACAGACAGTGAGTGCGGTCCCTGTTCTCTTTCTGTCCTGTAGGGAACACAGAGGAAGATGGCTCGGGGGGAAGGCGATCATGGACTTAATGACCAAATCCTAGAGGAGGACGAATATCCACGACCAAGACTCCCGAGTTATCAGTAGTTGTCTGCCCTTTCTGGAATCCCTTTGATACTGAGTCCTGGGTCCCAGAATGTCTGGTCACATTCTGGAATAGGGAGGGGACAATAAACAGATTGCTCCTCACGGGCCTGGGAATGTCAGCCTGTGTTGAGAAAGATTGCAAAGCTCAGTGGGAAAGGCAGCTATGAATAATTAGTGATGTCTGCCACTGGGTGATCAATTAGTGATGTCTGCCGCTGGGTGATCAATTAGTGATGTCTGCTGCTCGGTGATCAATTAGTGATGTCTGCCACTGGCTCAAGATAAAGGAGGGGAGCACGGGCCTGCTTGTTAGAATTCCCATCCGTAAGGTAAGGCACAGCTCAAATACCATTTTCACAAATATTTCCCCAATATCTAGAATTAAAGCATATATGAACTCAGAGATATTGAGATCGCTCCTATCATTCTTTGTGTATTTTTAGGCCATTATTTTATTATACCGCCAAATATTATAATTGCATTTTTTCATTACTGCCAGATTATAAGGCAAGCATTTCTGCCAAATCATCTTTATGCAGCTATGACCCTCCCCTCCTTCTCCCCCACTCCCCAGTCCCAATGCATGCATTCAGGCTTTCTTCTGGTGACTCATTCAAAGACTGTTCACTGAGCATCCAACTTGCCCAGGCCTTGTGCTGATGACTGAGAGCAGTAAGACATGGTGGAAGACAGGGCTCAGCTCCACGGAGCTCATGGCTTTGCACAAGGCAGGCCAGACTTGGAAGCTCTGCTGATAAATCTGACCCACTGCATGTTGGTCCTAAGGCTTGGCGGGTGTGACTCAGGAAGGGAGTGTGGCCGAGGCTGGGTTTGCATTAGGGGCTAATGTCCACACTGGGTGTGGACAAGGTCACCAGGGGCAGCTTCGTCAGAAGGGGCACCTGTGAGCAAAATTCAGAGCCAGGGGACAGCAGGCGGCAGAGCCCCGAGCTGGAATGCTGGGAGCCCGGGGGATCCCAGTGGCCAGTTTCTAGCAGACATGATTGCACTTTCTCCATGCGGTGTTTTCTGGAGTCAACTTAAATGCTGGGTGGCTCTTACCAGCTAAGAAGATGCTGCAGGTGTCCCAACGCTCAAAAGTCAGCCACGAACGGAAGCTCTGCCTCCCTTAGACCTACTCGCTGGTGGTTCCCCTTACTGCATTCTTCTCGCACTGCACCCCTGCATTCTGGGGAGAATTCATTCGGTATTTTATCTTAACCTCCATTCTGAGAAAAATTAAAAGAACAAGCTTTTTGTTTTGTATGCACTGAGGTCATATTTGAATTTCTAACTTCCTGAATGGTTCTAGCCAGACCACTGGAAAGAAGCACGCAGTAGACTTGGAACAAGGCTAAGCTTTTATAAGATGCCCTTTTCTACCCATGAAATGTTAGGGGTTGTAAAGAAGCCAACACAACATTAGCCTGTCCTTCCCCTAAGATTTAGATGGCTTTCTTTGTAACGCTATCACCGAGCCATCTTGTCTTAATGGGGAAGGTGTAAACGTCTCAACAGCAGCGGTGGAGAGGTTTACTGCCCCCCAGTTAGGCAGAGACTAAGGGCTGGGGGGGATTGGGTAGAGCAGGGCAGAAATTTCACGTGGGAGGAATGCAGGATTCAGGGTCCTTGGGGTTCCCACCCATGGCGCAGCCTTCTCTACCTGTCAGGTCCTCAGTGTGGGGCAAACCCCTGGGACACTGTGATGATGGCCCCAAGGGCCCCTCAGGTACGGGCAGGGACCGGTCCTGAGACCACGCATTGCCAGAACGGCCAGGCCCCTGTGGCATACCAGTTTCATCACAGTCTCCCAGCCCGACCAGCTCTCTGGGGTCACTGGGACAAAAGGGAAAAGTGACGGTCCTCACTGCAAAGGCCTATCCAGCCCAGGGCCCTCTCTTAGCTCTGGCCTCCTGCGGTGGGCCCACCGTGCTCCTGGCTCCTTGGGCATCTGGGTGTTCCGCGTCCCCTGCCTCCATTGGGCGTGAGCGGTCTTCCTGCCCCTGCCCTTCAGTTTCGAACGAGGACCCAGCCTCTGTCATACACTGTGTGGCCCAAAGACCCTGCATACCCTTTCTCCACGTCCCTCACCAGGACACGATGTGTGTGGCTCATATTTGTGTTCTAAAACAGAGCTTGGGTCCCCTGAGTCCAGCCGCCCCGTTTAGCAGCCAAGGAGCTGGAGGCCCAAGAGAGGGAAGGAGACCATTCGTTCAGGTGGAACCCAGAGCCCGACTCTGCCACTTGCACTCCCCTGCCCTGCCTTTCATGTTGTTCTCATCAGCTCTCATGCCCAGCTGTTTCCTGATCCTGTCTGATTTCTCCGACCGGATCCCGGCCCCTTGAGAGTGACAGAGTCTTGTCATTGCCTTTGTTGCCTGCAGCAGTGTGGACAAAAGACGATGCTCTAAGCACTGGCTGAAATGGATGCGTACAAAGGAACGAATAACCTTGACAACAGACCACCCACCACGGAGACTGTTGTGTGACCCCCAGGAGGGTGGCCTTCGACTCACCGGCTTGAGGAGGTAGATGGAGCCGCGCATGCGTCACAGCCCGGCAAGGTGGGGCGTGGACGGAGCTGGGCCAGCACCGCTATTGTCCGGGGGAGCCGCTGGGGCCACGCTGGTAGCAAACTTGGAATCAGAGCAGATGCCGTCATCACATTGGCCCCCCCGCCCATGCCCCGCTCTCCTGGACATCGGCTGAATGAAGAGGGCTGGGGAGAGATAAGGGGGAAGGAGGAGAAGAGGCAATGGGGACATTGAATGGGGTCAGGGTGTCGTGGCTCTGGGCAGATTTGTTACAGCAGGGCAGAAGCCCCCTGGCCGGTGGGGCCCCGGGGGCCCGGAGACGGGCCCTGCCTGCCTTTCTGCACAGTTCACTTTTTAGCTATTTTTCCTCCTTGGCGTATCGTCTCTGATGAAGATATGCTTTCTCCCCTCTTTGTTCACATGAGCCCATCCGATCTCTCCTGTCCCCCAGAACTCTCAAGCTCATTATGGAGAACACCAGTCTGACCTTGGGAAGTGCTGTAAGGACAAGAGCCCTGCCGGCCCGTGGCTCTTCGGGGCCTGTCTTCCCAAAGCTGCTCCCACTGTCTGTCTCCCGCGCCTGTCAAAGAACTGCCACCAGTTCCTAAAGCCCCAAATCATAGCTCAGGAATCAAATCTGTTTGCAAGGAGAAAAGCGGTGTGTGTTGGGGGGGGGGGGGCGCGTTGGCCCGACGTGGGGGGACAGGCCAATCCGAGGTCAGCATGTTTACTCGCATCAATCAGGGACCTCGGAGGTGAGTCCGGCCTTTCCCCTTCTGGTTGGTTTGGCAATCACGGAGGCCAGCCCGGTCGTTTTCTCAGAAGGCTCATCCAAGACAGTCCTGAGTCAAGGCAGCGGCTCGTGGTCAGGAAAGCAAAGCCAATCTGATATCCAGGGAACACGAGGGCTCCCGGTCTGGGTTAGCGCTGAGCTTGTTGTCATGGGAAATCACTCAGCTCCTCAGAGGAAGCAAACGGCACACACGCGAGGCGTTATTAGCATAGTCAGATAATTGCATCAGGATAAAGCAATACTGTGACTAATTTGCAAACCTGCGCAAGGAAGGTCCTTGGGGTGATTCTGGAGTTACCGTCCTTCTGATACAACCTTCCCCCCATCTGCACATGGGTCAGTTGGGGCCCAGGGATTCACTCTGTGACTTCTGGGGACAGTCTTTCTGATGCAGATCGATGATGTCTTGTAATGCTAAGTGCCGGAAATTCGTGATTTCCAGAATTTTTTAATTTATGATTTCAAATATTTGCATTTGGTTAGGAGTGAAACCAGCCCGGTTGGGAAGAAGTGGGAATTTAATGAAAGGTTGCCACGTGCCCAGGATGGCATTTCAGACCACAGACCCTGTCACACTGGAGAGACTCACGGATTTGCCCCGAACGTGCTTCTCTTCATCCTCAAATCAACTTCTGACTCGAGGTGTCTCCGGCAGCACTACTTAGAATTTTCCCCAAGATGTAGATGATTAATCAAGGCTCCCAGGATCACAATGACCCATTGTCCCAGAAGGCATTCCTTCTGCTGCCATCTGACCCTTTCCTCTTGGGGTGAGTGTGCATTTTCCCAAACTCCTAATGGACAAAAACTCAAGAACAATGGCCCTGCGTGTAGCTTACATTTGCACCAAGGAACAGAGGGTTTTTGTTGCTGGAGGTAGGGAGAACGGGCATAAATTAACTTAATCTTTATATTCTCATGAAAAACATACATCTGTTGTGAAGAGGACAGCATTCCACTCAGTGTTTAATTTTTCAAAGACTCTATTGCAGAAAAGCCTATCATGATAATATTAAAAGGATTAAAATAAAAGGCTCCAGGACAATCTGACCATTCTGACAAATGTAATTATTTTCCTTTTTTGTTCCCCTCTCTCCCTTATCCACACAAAGTTTTTTACCCAGTTGTCATTAAAGCTCCCTTTGCTTTTAAAAGCATTACATTGTGATGGAGATATCTCTTTTAGATAGTTATGTACCATTATTAAAGATTCAAAATATCATTAATTTCCTTCAAGCTCTATTATGTTTATCATCGATCACTGTGTCAGCACATTAATCACTTCTGTAGTCGCCTCAGGATTGTTGCTTAACTATCTACTTTTAATAGAAATCTGACCACTCTGGCCTTTCTCTGCACCAACAAAGACAGACCGTTTCATGAGCTGCTGATCCCTTGAAACAAGTGAAGTCTTTTAATGGTCTCCTACATGGCTGAGATTTTTTTCAGATAATGAAAATCAAAGGCCAGAGAAGTTTGTGGAAACAAGGAGAAACATCCCTATTCTCCCACAGCCCCTGGATTTGGAGCATTTGTGGGCACAGAGGTGACAGCAGCTCTGACCAAGGGAAGCTTCTCAGCCGTCCCGTGTCCTTGTGCAGGACTGACCACTGGCCAGGCAGCAGAGATGAGAAAATCAGCCCAGGTTTAATGAGGGTGGAGGCTTCGATGCTGCCTCTTTCTGAGCACACAGTCCAGCACTGTAAGGAAGATTGGCAACGTAGGCTTTGGAATCAGACTTGCCTAGTTACTCAGTATGTGATGCTGGGTAAGTTGGGTGACCATCCTGGCTCTCGATTCTTTGCATCTGAAACACATTACGTCAGGCGTTCATTCAATAAATGTTTATTGAACATGGCACTAGATGCTGGGAATGTAATGGAGTTCATGTGCTTGGAGTGAGATGGGAAAAGACCCATGGACACTTATCTCCTCGTCGTCGCGGAAATCCCCAAGTGCGTTCAGTAGGGTGGAGCAGAGCTCCAAGTTATAAGAGCCCATGGGAGGGAAGGTGAGCTTGTTAGGTTGGTGAGAGCATGCATGAACCAGCAGAGGACTGAAGGGAACAGCATTTCAGCAGAGGGAATAGAAAGTGCATAGGCTCTACACTAAAAGGTAGCATGGCAACTAGGAAGTGTGGCATGATGTAATGTCACCCTGAGTACAGTGTGGAGATGCTCTCCCAGGTGAACTAGAGAAGATGCAGAGAGACCAAGGGGTCTCCAGGGAATTCACCTGACTTGCTCTCCTTTAGGGTCCGGCAGCTGGCTCAGCACCTCAGGTCGAGTAAGTGCTGCAGGAACAATTTCTTCAGTGAATGAATCGTCCTGGTGATAGTTATAGAGCTGGGGAGACAGAGACAGATTCCAGAAATATTTAGGAGGTAAGGAGGACTGTCATTGCAGCTTGTCCCAGGGTGAGTCCTCATGTAGACAGCCCTGTGGATCATGGCTGGGAGTCCATGTCCTGGTCCCACTGACTGTTGGCAATGCAAGGTGGCCTCCGAGGGGGCTCCTGAAGCCTGTTGGCTCTGTCCACGGTTCCTTAGCCTCCAGAAGCTGCGTCAGGCCCATTCTCAGTCGGCCACAGAGGGGCGTAAGTGAGGAAGCCTTATCAAGCAAGAACATTTCAGGCCTCTGCTTACATCACCCTTGCCCACATTCCTCTGGCCAAGCTGAGCCCGAGGTCAGAGTGGGAGGTCATTGTAAAGTCACTGTGGCTACGGGAGGGAGGGGTGAAGAATGGGAGCCATAGTGAATTTCCATCAAACTATGAGCTAACAGATGCCTTACTCTTCCTCATCTCTTCAAATACCTTGGTTAAGAAGTTTATTTTTTTTTCTCCTATTTCCCTCGGGCCCTCTCCTTCCTGGTCCCTCCAGTCTTTCCCCAGCTATGCTCTAGCCAACTTAAAATTAATACCCAGTCATGAAAATCTTCTGGAAGTGGCATGCTATTTATAATACGAATCCTACCCCATGGTGTATTTAACCTTGAATATTATATGAGTTCATGCTCTGAGATCATTAGCTGTATCTCTCTCATAACGTATTGTCATATTTTCTGTGGGTCATCAAGCCCACGGTGGGCACTGAGCATGTGCTTGCTGGTTACGAATCTATTCTACCTTGCTGCTTTATCCATCGGCAATGTCTTTGGAACATAAGCAACATCATTTCCAACATATTCAGTCTGAGCCCCTTGATCCTCCTGTAAAATGTTCTCCATCATTGGCTAGGTCTCAGAAAACACACACACACACACACACACACACACACACCACATAATCATAAGATGATAACAACATCTGAAAACTATGTGGGGCTTACTGTGTACCAGGCACTGTTCTAAGTGCTGATTTCATATGAATATTTGAGGGTTCTGTGCTCCCCCGACACGAATAGGCTGGAATATGATGGAATCATCTCAAGAGGGTCTCAAAACACACTCACACTACAAATATTGCATATTTGGTAAGAAGTTTTCCATAGAAAACAAGCGTATTTTTTACTTGACTATGTTCAAAGCCCTTCTGTTCGATTTTTCATCCTGAAGTGTTCCCTTTATAAATGGTACATTCCTTTACTTAAGAAAGAAACCCAACATTTACGGTAAAGAGTTCCATTTTGTACTTGCAAGAGCACGAACTCAGGGGGAGATGGGGGCTGATGAAGGGACCCTGAGCACTCTAACACTGCCTCATCTGACTGACGAAGATGAAGGGGTACATGGCTACAGCCCAAGATTGCCAAGGATTTCACAGTGCTCCCACTCCACTTTTAACTGTGCTATAAAAATTCATTTCCCGACTAGAACTTGGCTCCGAAGGTTTGAGTTTGAAAGGCTGCAGTCACACTGAGCCATACTTCTCCCCAAGAGGAAAATAACATTCTATTTGATGTCGAGTGGGTCTATGACCAAGAGTGAGAGAGTGAGAAGAAAGAAAACTCTTTTAAGCAAATGAAAGTAAGAGTTGTTTTTTTTTTATTTGGAATTCCTGGCACACTCTTTTGATGTTTAAAAATTGCCTGCCAGGCTCTCATGGTTTATGTGCAGGTAGTGGACATCTTCATTCTGGTGGTGACATTTAAGAGCATCTAGTCCTGACAGGGGGAATCTTAATAGAAGCACAGTATGGAAATATGGATTATTTTATAATGCATGTGGAAAATCCACTACTTTCTTGACATTTGGCAATTTCCCACCAGTCTGAGCACTCTCCGCTCCTCCACATCTCTCTCTCTTTCACACACCCACAAGGACCAAAGTGATGTTGAATGTAATGCGCCCTCTACTCCAGTGGGTCATGGGTGAAAGTCTATATTCATGCAGTTGGTCCAAGTTATAGTACAGCATGTAGTTACTCGCTTCTATGTGGTCTTTCAACCGTCTTTGAGCCTAATAACCATGCACTATTTCATCAAATTAAAGGAAAAAAATCGACTTAGGTATTTCTCTGTTATTCAACATTTATGTGCATCCCATTATTTTTCTCTAACAGATAGTATGTCAAATAACTGCTATTTTTTAATATAGCTTTATTCATTTCCTGTAGTCTTTCCTTCCAGATACGTTTCTCTAAGTGGGAAGACTAGGCAAACAACTGAGTTGCCATAATACAGTTGTCTACAAAAGGTGTGGGCAAATTTATGATGCTGCCTGCTGTAGGTTACACACACACACTCACACACGCACACACACACACACACACACACAAGTACACAAATGTGAGTGTGTTGTACCCTTTCCCATCCAATTTCACTAGCAACAGATCTTATGATTTAAACTATTTTTCTAATTTAAGTTTAAAATGGTTTTCACATTTGCTCTTACGTTTATTTCTTTTTCAGGTGCTGGTTTACTTCTTTTACCTGCTTTTATGTGTCTATTTTTTATATTTGGCCATGACTTATTCTCCTAGAGCATCTTTAAGCCCTTCCAAATATTTGGAGTATTTTCAAAGGATATTATCAGTGTAAACCATACTTGTCAACACAATTTATATAAACATCTTACCTTACATATTAACCTCTATATTTTAACCTAGTACTTTTTTAACCGATGTTGTAAAAATTTTTTTAATTAAATTGTTCATCAGTTTGTTTCATATCTTTCTTTAATATTGAAAAATATATTATCTTATTTATCCAAATATATTATCTTTATTTATCCAAAAATATATTACCTTTATTTATTTTCATTTATATATATAAATGAAAAAGGCAGGCTATTTTCTGTGGATTTTTCTCTATGAATATGCTTGCAATAACTAAATAACCTCTTTTATTTGGGGAACACTGTATAAACTGATACACGTCAGTTTTTCTTCATATTATCACAAGATTATCCCAACGTTATTTATATTACAATTCATCTTACCTCTTTTTTCCCCAAAGATTGTGTAATAAAATACTGTGGTTCATTCAGTATTTTATTGCCTGTGTATTCTACCCATTCATCCTTATTTCTATTTTTAACAACTCCACACACCTTCTTATTATTGTTATAGGAGCTAATATTCTATTTTTGAAAAGGCTACATTTTGGTCCATTTTCTTCTGTTTGGAATATTCTCACGTAGGGAAAAGACGCCAGGTTTTGTGAACATAAAGCGTACATAGGTAGGGGACCCTTTAAGAAAGACAAGACAAAATTATGAACATGAAAGGACCGGGCTACCTGTGAAGGGCCGGCGAACGTGAGGAACCCTGAGCTTGGCTGAACTTCGTGGGGTCGCAAGTAGTCCCACGTGTCTCACCACTATCTTGCCATCTCACCAGTGATTGGGTAGATCCTCATGCCACCCAGTGAGAATCTTATTTACATCTTAACTGGAGTCCCATTGCATCTGTCAAATAGAATGCAACATTTTCCACTTAATTTGTTTTCTTTTTCTAAACTTTACCCATGACTCATCCATCCATTCATTGAGTACCTATCATCAATTCTGCCATTTTGCAAGTTTTTTTTATGATGGCATCCATTGTAAGTAATTGGATTTATTATTATTTCAAAGCTTGAGTCTTTTATGAATGGGATCTTGAATTTCAAAATGGCTTTATTTGCTAGTGGCTTTGTTTATTTTTTTATGGCTAGTAACTTTCCTTATTTTTTTTCTGTATATTTTTCTTACAGTCATCCCTTTCATGGAAGCCTAGGTATTAACCTTTTGGTTTTCAGGTAGTTTGTCTTTTAGATTTTCTTCAGAGTAGATCAGGTTGTCTTTAATCGGATTTTAAAATTCTAAGTGTGGCTGTTCCTTGTTTAAAACTCCCTTACTCTTAATTTTTTAAAAATAATTTTTAATTGTTGCAAAAAACATAATATAAAATTTACCACCATAACCATTTTTAGATGTACCATTTATTGGAGTTAAGTGTATTCACGCTGTTGTGCAACAGATCTCTAAAACTTTTTCATCTTGTCAAACCAAAACTCTGTCCCCACTAAACACTAGCTCCCCATTCTCTCTGTCCTCCAGACCCCCGGCAACGACCAATGTCTCCATGAATCTGACTACTCTGGGGACCTCATGTAAGTGGCAGCCTGCTGCATCTGTCCTATTGTAACTGGCTTGTTTCACTTAACATTATGTCATCAAGATTTGTTTACGCTGCAGCGTGTGACAGATTTCCTTCCTTTTTAAGGCTGAGGATCATCCCCTTGTATGGGTAGACCACATGTTTGCCCATTCATTTGTGGATGAATCCCCATTCCTTTGATGGAATCCCAGTTCCCCTCCAAATCCCCACACACTGGTCTTTTCTCCTCTAAGGCCTCACCCTGGTTCGCTTCCCTGGACTCAGGCTCCCTTTCCACTGCTTTCTGTTTGACGCTGCCTCAGGGCCTTTTCACATGTGTTCCCCTTCTGCTGCTGATGTTCTTCCTTATACTTTCATTTCAAATGTCACCTACTCACTGAAGCCTGATTACTCATTGAAGTAGAGGCCCCATCTCTGTCACATTCTACCAGGCTACCGTTTTAGACTTTTACTCACTACATGAATCATGACCAGCCAGCCATTCACCTGTCCCTTAATTCCAGTGCTTATTGTCCCCGTGTCTCTGCTAGCAGTAAACTCCACGTGGGGTGGAGGCTTATTTAACCAACTCACCACTCTGTCTCCACGCCCAGTTAGCCACTAGCAGGCGCTTATTAAATATCTGCCCACTGAATTTCTTCAACGTTATTTATTTTTCCTATGTTATTGCATTGGGGGGAACTTAAAAAAATAACAGTAGTGGAGATGGTGGTTCTTTTTGTTTCGTTTTTGAGCCGATGTTGTCTTTCAGATGACCTACCGTCATGTGTCATGTGGTGTTTTAAATAGTATTTACACATTTTAAGGAAAGGATTTTTAGAATAGTATTGTTAGGGATTTATGATGAACCTCAACATCTACTTGCAAAGTTATTCTTTGTTCATCTATGTGAGGACAGCAGGCGCCAGGGACCCTCTGGGTCAGAGATCCTGGCTCGAAAGTAACAGCAGTGACCTGTGCATCACTCTGTTAAATGACTTTAATTGCTTTGGGTAAGAGGAGTCACCCTGGCATTAAATGACTCTCTAAAATTATTTTGACATTGATTGGAACAATTAAAACCAACAATATCTCTGACTGAAAAATGTGGTTGCTTAAATACTGAGCTATTTGGGAATGCTGAACTATGGCATGTCATGTGTCTGGCCTCTTTCTTTATGGCCCTGTGCTAGGAGCTGTTTGCAACTGACAGCAGGGTTAATGATCTCAGCGATGTCTTTCCCATATGTTGGTGGGCAGAACTGGAAGGCTGGCCTTAGAACCCTTACCTTATGGAACAGGCATTGGGCTGTGCTCAGTACCTAGGGTGACTTGGGCTTGCAGGGGGCATCCGTTCTGCAATCCCATCTGTGTAGGACATACAGGATGCCATGTGGGAGCCATGTCTGCCTCTGAAGTGAGGTCAGCCCAGGTTGGATCCTTCCAGCTCTAGGGCCCTGGACATGTTGCTTAATGTCTTGTGCCTCCATCTTGCTTTCCGTGTCAAGAGAATACAAGACATGGTCCTCAGGGGCCTTGAGGGATCAGAAGTTAGGGATGGAGCACCCAAATCAGAGGAGGTGCTAAAGAGACAAGAACTATTGTTAGTACCGTCTGAACTCTGTGGTCACCTTCCCATTTTTACCCAATTAATTACACCAGTGTACTGTCACCTGTCTCTGACTCTGCCTCTCTCATTTTCTCTCTCTCTCCTCCCTTAAGTGCTTTCAGCCATACAGATTTTTCTCAGGCTCATACTATCTGATCCTTTGGAATCCATGTTGGAGCTGTTGTTTCAAAGCACTAGAAGGACTCACGGAATGAATTTCAGGTTTAGTCGCATGATGCTTTAGAAGAGACTGTTGACTCTTTCTGAAATTATTCTGAAATGGGCAGAAGAATGAAAACAGAATGTCAAGTAGTTGGATCAAAATGGAAATTTTATGTTAGTCAGTGAAATTAGAGTCCCTGACCCAATCGGCAAATCCTGATAAATTGATCTTGCATGGAGAAGGCTTGGTTACATTTCAAAGAAAAGATATGTAACAAGAAACCCCAGTGTAAGTGACGAGATGCTCCAGCAGAGTCCTCTCTGGGTGATAAGTCTGGCTCTTGGTGATGGGAATTCACACTTGGTAATGAGCCCATAGGATGACCAGCTCGAGGCTCAGTGTTCTCAGTGTGGGCTGCCATACACCGCACCACAGACTGAATGGCTTCAGCAACAGACATTTATATCCTCGAGGTTCTGGAGGCTGAGAGTCTGAGCTCATGGTGTCATCAGGGTTGGTTTCTTCTAAGAACTCTGTCCTTGGCATACCAACGGCTCCTTCTCCTTCTTCACGTGGTCTCTCCTCTGAGCTTGTCTATGGGCTAACCTCTTCCTCTTGTAAGGACATGGGTCATATGGGATTAGGGCCCAAACTAATGGCCTCATTGACCTTGATTGCCTTTTTAAAGGCCCTGCCCCAACTCATACTCTGAGGTTCTGGGAGTTAGGTCTCCCATCTGAATTTGGGAGGAACATAATCCTTCACATAATAGATGTGTTTTCTTATCTATTTTTATCTTATCTATTTTCTTATCTATTTCTTATCTATTTTCTTATCTATCTTATATTATCTATCCTCTGTGGCTTCTTAGGGATCTTTTTATTCTCTAACTTCTGAGCAAAGTGACCTCTGATTGAAGGATTTGTCACTCAAAGAAGCCATCACTTAATATTAGAGTGGGGTGCGTCAGCACTGCCCCAACTTTAAATCACCAGTTCCTGAAGCTGGGCATTCCAAAAGCTTTTTCTTTTGTCCAGCGCCAATTTCTTCTGTGTTCTTTATAACTGAGATTTACTTATTTTTCTAAATGAGATAATGCTTCTGTATTTTATAGTATTTTATATTTTATGAGCACATTTTAAATATATATATATATATATATGCTTCTGACTGACAAACAAGGTAAACCCTAGAGTCCATGTGTATGAATTTATTTCAGTGTCTTGGATTGAAGCCATGACAATGTAGAGAAAGGCTTGGGGTTTTTTGTTTTGTTTTGTTTTTATATTTTACATAGTCCCAGATTACATTGAGCAGGTAGCCTGATCTGTTTTCTAAATTAAGCTAATAAAGATAAAAATGTTGGAAAATAAAACATACATGTCCTTAAATGACTAAACATATTATACATGCTCACAAATAATCCACAGTGAAAACCCAGGTTAGTATTAAAAGCTGAGCAAAGAAAAGCAATAGAAAATCAGGGGACGAAATTGTCCAACATAGCTGTAGACTCCAAAAGGTAGACCTCGATTTGAGGGAAATCAGAAAGTGCCACCCTCTGAAATAGAAGCTGGAAATGATCAATATAAAATAAATGAGCCATTGAAAGTATAATAAATACTACAAACAAATCTGTGCCAACAAATATGGTAATCTAGATGAAATAGACCAATTCTTTAAAAGGTACAATTTGCCAAAACTCACAGAAGAAAAAAATAGATCATCTGTATAGGCCTTATCTATTGAAGAAATTGAATTGATTATTAAGGTTCCATAAAAGGAAGTGCCAGGCTTAGGTGGGTTGACTGGTGAATTCTACTAAATATTTAAGGAAGAAATTATACCAATTATAAGACATTATAAGAAAAGAAAGATGAAGACATTATAAGAAAAGAGAACGTCAGAATAATATCTCTCATGGACACAGACGCAAAAATCCTTAACAAAATATTAGTGGATCAAATCTAATAGTTTATAAAACTAATTATATGCACAACCAAGTGGGATATGCCCCAGGTATGTAAGTCTGATTCAACATTCAAAAATCATTGGAAGCGATCACATCAAGGGCTATTTCTGGGAACCTGCTGTATATATAAGCCACCATACTGGGTCGTTTGCCAGCGTGTTGTGGAGGCCCAGTGGTGTTTCTGGCAGTGCTGGCTGGAGGTTATTTCTGTGACATAACAAGTGTCCCTTTCAGAGCAGCACTGAGTGATGCCCAGATTTGGGGACGGTATCCTTTTCCTAGAGTCCAAATGCTTAGTCACACTTGAAAGGCTCTGAGAAGTCTTACCAAGAAATCAAGCAAATCCTGATTAACTCATTTAACCCAGTGTACAGGAGATGTGATAGTGGGGCTTTCTCAGTAGGGTCATAGTCAGGGTAACTGAGCATGACCCTTTGACATGCATTATCTCCTTTAATCCCTATATTACCCTACAGAATTTGCAGCCAGTAGTACCTATATTTTACAAATGATGGAACAGAATCTACCAGATAAGAAATACATCAACCAAATCAAGCAACAGTAGGGACTGGGTCCGAGTCTCAGTAGCTGGACACAGAGATCATACCCTAAACATTCCCCTACAGTGATGTTTGTGGCTCTTCTGGGAGATCCCCAGTTCACATGGGAGGCACATCCAAAGAATAGAGGTGGATAAATTGGGCTTCCAGAGCTGGATAACAGTATTTCCTAGGATCACCTGGCCTCTCCTTCACCTCTGGTCAGACACACTAATGAGCCCATGGCCGAAACTTGGAAAGCAGCAGGAGTGGTGAGCACCCTGAGCCTGGCAGTGGCTGGAAGCTATGATCATACTCACGCCTCAAAGGGCAAACAAGGAAGCCCTTTCCTGAACCTGGATTTTCATATGGCAACGCTGCCTGAGCGACATGGTGGCCCTTAGGACAGGGAAGTAGGCCTCTGGCAGCCACTTGGCATGGGGAGTTGGGGATGGCCCTGCACACCATGTCCCCCTCCCTCCCTTCTTTCTGTCTCCTGCTGTCCCCCACCCCATCCTCCTGGCAACAGGAAGCCTTAAGGCAGAAAGCCTGTGAATACAACCCATACTGGAATTCCTTCTAGCTTCATTTTCTCCAAATTACTTACAAACTGGCATCATTTATTATACAACTCTTCTTTTCCCTGAATGGAGTGCTTTTTGCTTATATATTGAATTCTAACATATAATAATCCTATTTTTGTTTATTCAGGCATGCCATAGTATGTCTTTTTTTTTTTTAAAGATTTTATTTATTTGACAGAGAGAGAGAGATCACAAGTAGGCAGAGAGGCAGGCAGAGAGAGAGGGGGAAGCAGGCTCCCTGCTGAGCAGAGAGCCCGATGCAGTGCTCAATCCCAGGACCCTGAGATCATGACCTGAGCTGAAGGCAGAGGCTTTAACCCACTGAGCCACCCAGGTGCCCCCATAGTATGTCTTTTTAAAAACAGATTTCTCAAAGATTATTTGACCATAGAGTTGCGGCCCCATATCTGGGCTCTCTACTCTGTTCCACTGGCCTATCTGTCTGTTTTTGTGCCAGGACCATGCTGTCTTGGTGATCACAGCTTTGTAGTAAAGCTTGAAATCAGGCAACATGATGCCCCCAGCTTAGTTTTTGTTTTTCAACATTTCCTTAGCAATTTGGGGTCTTTTCTGGTTCCATACAAATTTTAGGTTTGTTTGTTCCCTTTGAAAAATGCCGGTGGAATTTTGATCGGGATGGCATTGAAAATATAGATTTCTCTGGGCAGTATAGACATTTTAACAATGTTTATTCTTCTGATCCATGAACATGGAATTCTTTCCCACCTTTTTGTGTTTTCTTCAGTTTCTTTCATGAGCATTCTATAGTTCCTTGAGTACAGATCCTTTACCTCTTTGGTTAGGTTTATTCCCAAGTATCTTATGGTTCTTGGTGCTATAGTAAATGGAATCAATTCTCTAATTTCCCTTTCCATATTTTCATTGTTGGTGTATAAGAAAGCAATTGATTTCTGTGCATTGATTTTGTATCCTGACACATTACTGAATTGCTGTATAAGTTCTAGTAGTTCGGGGGTGGAGTTTTTGGGTTTTTCATATAAAGTACCATGTCGTCTGTGAAGAGAGAGAGTTTGACTTCTTCTTTGCCAATTTAAACACTTTGTATTTCTTTTTCTTGTCTGATTGCTGTTGCTAGGACTTCTAGTACCATGTTGAATAAGAGTGGCAAGAGTGGGCATCCTTGTCATGTTCCTGATCTCAAAGGGAAAGCTGTTAGCCTTTCCCCATTGAGAATGATATTCACTGTGGGCTTTTCATAGATAGATTTTATGAAGTTGAGGAATGTTCCTTTTATCCCTATACTTTGAAGAGTTTTAATCAGGAACGGATGCTGAATTTTGTCAAATGCTTTTTCTGCATCAATTGAGAGGACCATGTGGTTCTTCTCTCTTCTCTTATTGAATTGTTCTATCACATTGATTGATTTGTAAATGTTGAACCACCCTTGCATTCCAGGGATAAATCCCACCTGGTCCTGGTGAATAATATTTTTAATGTGCTGTTGGATCCTATTAGCTAGGATCTTGTTGAGAATCTTGGCATCCATATTCATCAGGGATATTGGTCTGAAATTCTCCTTTTTAGTGGGGTCTTTGTCTGGTTTGGGGATTAGGGTAATGCTGGCTTCATAGAAAGAGTCTGGAAGTTTTCCTTCTGTTCCTATTTTTGAAACAGTTTCAGGTGAATAGGTATTATTTCCCTCCATGAGTGTTTGGTAGAATTCCCCAGGGAATCCATCAGGTCCTGGACTCTTGTTTTTTGGGAGATTTTTGATCACTGCTTCAATCTCATTGCTAAATATTGGTCTATTCCGATTATCAATTTCTTCCTGTTTCAGTCTTGAAAGTTTATAGGTTTCTAGGAAAGCATCCATTTCTTCTAGGTTACTTAACTTAATGGCACATAGCTTTTGGTAATAATTTCTGATGATTGTTTCTATTTCCTTTGGTTTAGTTGTGATCTCTCCCCTTTCATTCATAATTTTGTTAATTTGGGTCCTTTTTTTATTTTTTTTTTTATTAGTTTGGCCAGTGGCTTATCGATCTTATTGATTCTTTCAAAAAACCAACTTCTGGTTTCGTTGATGCATTCTACTGTTTCTATGGTCAAATAGTCTTTGACAAAGCAGGAAAATATATCCAGTGGAAAAAAGACAGTCTCTTCAATAAATGGTGCTGGGAAAATTGGACAGCTATAATAGAAGAATGAAACTTGACCATTCTCTTACACCATACACAAAGATAAACTCGAAATGGATAAAAGACCTCAACATCAGGCAGGAATCTATCAAAATCCTAGAGAAGAACATAGGCAGTAACCTCTTCAACATCAGCCATAGCAACTTCTTTCAAGACATGTCTCCAAAGGCAAAGGAAACAAAAGCGAAAAGGAACTTTTAGGACTTCATCAAGATAAAAAGCTTCTGCACAGCAAAGGAAGCAGTCAACAAAACAAACAGGCAACCCACAGAATGGGAAAAGATATTTGCAAATGACAAAGGTCTGATATCTAAGATCTATAAAGAACTCCTCAAACTCAACA
>CM053605.1:1816442-1830866 GCA_028646535.1 Procyon lotor | reverse complement strand
AGGAGGAAGAAGAGGAGAAGGAGGAGGAGGAGGAGGAGGAGGAGGAGGAGGAGGAGGAGGAGGAGGAGGAAGGTTGCGGTGATGGAGTGAGTCTCCACAGTGGGGCCCTGAGCGGTCCCGGCTGTTTCTGCTCCCGTTTGGCTTGGGGGGTTGATTGAGCCAATTGGGATCTGAGTGTTGAGCAGGTGTGACAGAAGCCAGCGCATGGCCTTCCTGGAGCAGGGCAGGCCTGAGCTCGCGGTGATCACCCTGCAGAGACCGGCCCCTGTCGCCCGGCCCAGGTGTCCCCATGTGTCCCTGCACAGTCCAGCCCAGGGACAGCCCTGCAGGCAGGAAGGGCCGTGGCCCCTGGGGGAGAGTGGGTGTTGGACAGACTGAACGCTCAGGAATTACAGTGACGGCAGGGTACTGGCGCCCCAGCTGGCGGTGCGGCCACAGTGCTGGAGACGGTTTGCAGGGCCCCTGGGACAGGGATGCACACGTGCTGTGATACCCTGTTTCGCGGGAGACCCTGAGTGGGCCCTGCAGAGCTGGGAGTCGGAGCTGGGCCCACCAGCTGTCCTGCACAGTGGAGGGCGAGTCAGGTGTGACTGGGCCCTCTGGAGGGCAGGGGTGCCCCAGGCTGCACAGCCCAGGGGTGACTGCTCCGCCTCGTGAGGCTGTTGGCCGCACCTGCCCGCCGCAGTGGTTGGCATTCTTCTTTTTCCTTCCTTTTGACCGGTGAGAAGGCCCAGTTCCACGTCTGCATTGACGAGGCGCAGGGAGACAAGGGAGGCTGGGTGGGAAAGGGCAGGCGCCTGGAGGCCGCAGGGCTGTTGGGGGAAAGTCTGATGGGAAGCTGCAGAAACACAGGGAAGTCTGGCCCCAGCAAGGCACAAGGCCGGGGGCTTCCGTTGCTGTTCCAGGACAAGGCAGGAAGCTGGACCTCTCTGATGTCGACCTTGCACTTGCTACTTCTTGTGTCCAGGCTGGTTATGCGTCTGCCAGCTGAACAATCCCAGTAAGCAGCAGCTGTGAGGGCTCATTGGGTTCCCTTTACTTCTCTCTCCACGACATGGAGTCCCCCACCGAGTCCTCAGGACCTCCCCGGAAGGGACAGTCCTCCCCTCACTCAGAGATGAGAACCTGGGGCCCGGAGAGGCTGAGTGGTGGACGAGCAGGACTACGCTCCTCCCTCTGCTCTGCTGTGGTCCTCTCCCTCCCAGCGGGGATGTGCCAGGGGCCTGCATGTCCGCCCTCCCAGTCCCCTTCCTGGGTAAGGGCCTATCTCAGTGGAGGGTTACAAAGGAGACTTAAATATATATATTTATTATTATTGTATTGTGTTATGTCATATTATTAGGTACATATTATTCTCATGTATCCATACCAGCTTTATTGAGGTAGAATTCACATACTCAATGATTCATCTATTTAAACTGTATAATTGAGTGGCTTCTAGTATATTCACAGAGTTGTGCAAACATGGCCACAGTCCATTTCAGAACATCTTCATCATTCCCGAAAGACCGCCCCGTAGCCGTCACTGAAGGTTCCCACCCTAACCCCTTCCTCCAGACCGAGGCAACCAGTCACTCACTCTCTGTCTCTACAGATTTGCATATTCTGGATATTCCAGAGAAGTGAGATCATCCAATATGTGGTGTGCGTGTGTGTGTGTGTGTCTGTGGCTTCTTTCACTTTGTGTAGTATTTTCGGGGTTCGCCCATATTGCGGCAGCATTCATACTTCGCTTTACTTGCTGCATGACGGCCGTTGTCCAAAGAGGCCAGATTTTACGCATCCCGTCATCAGTTGATGGGTATCTGGGTTGTTTCTACCTTTTAGCTCTTGTGAATCGTGCTGCTATGAACATTTTTCTTGGGTGCACACATAGGAATTGAGTTGCTAGATCATATAGTTACTTTATGTTTAACCTTTTGAGGAAATGTCAGACTTCTTTCCAAAGTGGCTGGGGTTCACGTCTTCCTACATCCTGTGAACGTTTGTTATTATGTGTCTTTCTGTTCTCTTTCTTTTCCCTTTTTTAAAGGATTTACCCTCATGGATGTGAAGGGGTATCTCTTTGGGGTTTCGATTTGTGTCTTTCTGATGGCTGATAATTTTGAGCATCTTTTCATGGGTGTATTGGCCATTTCTTATCTTCTTTGGAAAAATGCTTGTTCAGATCCTTTGCCTACTTTTAAAATTGGGTCATTTGCCTTTTTATTATTGAGTTTTAAGAGTTCTTCATGTGTTCTAGACACAAGTCCCTTATTGGATCGATGATTTGCAAGTACTTTCTCTCATGCTGTGGGTCGTCTTTCCACTTTCTTGATGATGTCCTTTACAGCAAAAAAGTTTTTAGTTTTGGTGAGGTGTGACTTATTTTTTCTTTTGTTGTTCATACTTTTGGTGTCATATCTAAGATATCACTGCTTTATTTAAGGTCATAGAGATTTATGCTTCTGTTTTCTTCTATGAGTTTTAGAGTTTTAGCTCTTACTTGCAGGTCTTTGATGCACTGGGGGTTGATTTTTGAATCCTGTGTGAGGTAGGGATCCAACTTTATTCTTTTGCAAGTGGCTATCGAATTGTCCCAGCACCATTTAAAAAAAATACTATACTTCCTCCATTGAATTGTCTTGTCACCTTGGTCAAAATGTCAATTGATTGTAAACGTTAAGGGTTTATTTCTGGACTCTCAATTCTATCCTGTTGGTCTGTATGTCTTCCAGCCAGCACCACGCCCTGCTTGCTGCAGCTTTGTGGTAAGTTTTGCTTATTTCGAGTGTCAGTACTTTAACTCTGTTCTTCCTTAAGATTGTTTTGGCTATTGAAGGTCCCTTGAATTTCCATACGGATTTTAGGATCAGCTTGTCAATTTCTGCCAGTAAGTGAGATGGCATTGTGATAGGAATTGCACTGAATCTGCAGGTCAGTTTGGGAATTCTTGCTGTCTTAACAATATTAAGTTTTTCAATCCACAGTCTTGATATATCTTTCCATTTATCTAGGCCTTCTTTAACTTTTTTCAACAATTTTTTGTAGTTCTCAGAGTCGAAATCTTATACTTCCTTTGTTAAATTTATTCCTAAATGTTTTATTGTTTGATGTTATTATAGACGGTGGTTTCTTAATTTTAATTTTTGATTTTTGATTGCAAGTGTATAGACATAAGTTGCTTTTTGTGTATTGATCTTGTATCTTGCAACCTTGAACTTGTTTATTAGTCCTAATATTTTTTAGTGGATTCCTTAGGATTTTCTCTATATAAAATCATGCCATCTGCAAGTAGAGATAGTTCTACCTCTCCTTTTCCAATGTTGATGCCTTTTATTTAATTTTTTCCCCTAATTGCCCAGGTGAGACCCTCCAGTGTAATACTGGGGAGAAGAGGTGATGTTAAGGGAAAACCATACAGTCTTTTGCCATTAAGTATGATGTTAGCTGTGGATTTTTTTGTAGTTGCCCTTAATCAGGTGGAGAAAGTTCCTTTTTCTCCTTATGTGGTTGAGTCTTTTATTATGAAGGGGTGCTGGATTTTGTCAAATGATTTTTCTGCACTTACGGAGATGATACGGTTTTTGTCTTTTCTTCCAATGATATAATAGTATATTACATTAATTGGTTTTTGGATGTTAAACCTAGGGTAAATCCCACTTGGTCATGGTGTATAATCTTTTTTCTATGTTGTTGGATTCAGTTTAGAGGAGACTTTTTATAATGTAATACATAACAGGGAAGGAGATGGAATTTTTACAGCAAAATAAATCCCGGAGGCTGGGCCTGAGGCCAGACCACCAGGCATCTTCCTATCATCTCTGCCTGCACCCACAGAAATCCAGAGCCTGCTCCAGCCCTCAGGAGGAAGCAATGGCCCTGCATGATTCCACCCAGGAGAAGCGAGGAGCTTAAAAGAGGGGGAGCTCAGGAGAGGGACGATGGAATGAGACTTCCTGGAATCCTAGAAATGGACAATGCTCTGACAATGAGGATGAAGATCTGCTCGTGAAGGGGCTGCTCCTTAATCCCCACCTCAGGTCTCTGTAGAAACCTGCTATCTCAGACCCAGCCTCTGGGCTGTCCTGGGACAGGGAAGGGTGTTTGTTGGGGCTTAAGTTTGATGCTGAACTTAACCTGGGGGCCAGGCTATACATAAACCCCCTTCCCTCTCCACCAAAAACAAAGAAACAAACACCCAAGGAAGAAACTCCATAACAGGCAGATGATATGGCAAATCGTTAAATGCACACATTTTGATTCAGGCATATGTGATCGCAGTTTTGGCTCTGCTCTTAACAGCTGTGTGACCTTGAGCCCTATGGCTCGATTTCTCTGAGCCTCAGGGAAAGGCTACATCTGAGAAATGGGGATGATCACAGAGCCCAACTGCTAGGGATGCCGTGAGGATTGCATGGCCTAATGTGCCTGTCTGACAAAGTGCTTATTAAGGGACAATTGCTGTCTTATTCTGAAATACAAGGGCTGGTGGGAAACAATGCCAAGTCGGCTCTACTGAAGAGCAACGTTTTTAAGGGGGAGAGACAGACAAACTGGGGGCTTCGCAATTTAGAGGAAACTAGCGATTTGCCAACAGAGTTCAAAACGACTGTGTAAAAGCTCTCATTATATTAAATAATAATTCTTCATCTACTTAGTTCTGAGAAACTGCCTTTGGGCCCCATGCCGCTGAAGAAAGCGCTCTGTTGAGATTCTGGAAGAAAAGACCTCATAGGAATATCTACACCTGTGCCAGGAAATAATCCACTGCACTTAGATGAGGCTTGGAGAGTTTGGTGATATTCAGGGTTCATTTTACCAGAGTGAATCCAAAGCTCTCTTACAAAGAGGTTAATTTAAGTAAAACCAACCTTTTGAAAATGCAGGAGCAGCGGCACTTTGGGTAGTGGGTCGCGAGGGAGGAGAGTTTGGGCAGGCTTTGCAGCACTGTGTGGGAGGTTTCCCAAGGATGCCCGCGCCTGAGCCTCAGGGGAGAGCGCTGGGCTGGGGATGGCGTGCGGCAGCCACTGGTTTGGGCCAGATATTTCAAGCCATGAGATGCTGCCCAAGGAAGACAAGGAGAGAGAAATGGGCCATGGGGCTGGGATGGACACTTGAGGAGACACAGAAGACACAGGAAGAGACATAGAAAAAAGTGTTGGTGGGGTATGAGGAGGCCAGGGCTATGGAAGCTGAGGCAAGGGCGAGTTTTACAAAAGGGTGGAATTTAACCGTCTTGAACATGGCATAAAGAGCAAGGGAACCGAAGTGTTGGTTGGCAAAATGGTTGTCAAAGAAAAACTTCCCGAGAGCAGCTTCTACGGAGTTGGAAGGCCAAAAAGCAGACGGTGGTGTGTTGAGGACTGAGTGGGGACGGTGAGAACAGACTGGTTTTCTAAGGAGCTTGATGGAGAACAAAGCAGGTGGCAGCGGTGAGTGGGATGTGCAGGGCGCACATGGGAGCTGCCTCGAGGCTGGTGGGAGGAGGACGGACCCCAGGGCCCCAGTGAGGCTGGAGGCTGCCGCTCGGTGTGGTGAGAGACGCGCTTGTGTGGTCTGAGCCCGGCCCCAGCAGCCGGGTTGCCATGGCGACGGCCGGGCCAGCTGCCCCATCCGAGGCAGGGGCTCTTGCTACCTGCACGTCTGGAAACGGCAGGGACCCCTGAACTTCATTAGTCTGTTTGGATAACAAATGTCAATCCTGGGCCGCATCCAGAGTGGTACCCTTGCTGACGGTGCGGTGCAGTCCCATGAAGAGGGGTGGAAATGAAAGGCGACAATTCAGTCAGCACTCCCCTGCACCCGGCCACCCTGTGCCAGTTCAGAGGCCTGTGCATCATGCACAAGACCCTGGCGCCCATCCATCACGCCAGCCAACGTCTCCACTGTCACCTGGCAACGTCCACAGCCACCGCCTCAATGTCCGGTCCTGCCAGCCCCCGCAGGGGCGTATTCCCATGGGCAGTTTAAAATTAGTGCTTAGTGTCCACACGGCAATTTCCATTTGCTGTTCTGCGGTCGGGTCCCCAAAACCCAGCGCAGCCGGCTCCAACAAAGCAGGAGCGTCCCTCACGGAGGCCTACTGCGATGTCAGGAAGGCTCCTGCTGGATGAGGGAACGGAGGGTAATGGTGCAGAAAATGCAGCCGCAGCCTGTCTGGTCTCATTCTTTACTGCCTTCGCCTCATCCACAAACAACTGCCTGGCTGTGTGTGAGCCGCAGCCGGTGGAGAGGAGGGCTCTGCTCCCAGGAGGAGGAGAAGGGAAGGGGGCTGCTCGTGAGAGTGGCGGGGAGGGCGTGTGGGGTGCATGCTGGGAGCTCGGACATTCCCGAAAGTCTAGAGGTGAAGGACTCTCCGGGCTGTTGAGGACGACGGGGGAGGACGAGGGAGTGGGTAGGAATGTGCGGGAATTCTGGGGCAGGGCACCTCGTCTCTGAGACCAGAGGACCCCACAGGCAGTCGTCAGGCTGTGGTCTGGAGTGGCCCGGGAGTTGAGGAGGGGTGGGGGGAGGAATCACGTGGGAGGGGAGAACCCCCGGCACTCCGTGGCCTCCCAGCGGGGAGCACCGTCCGGATGGGGAGAAGGGCTTGGCCTCTGCATTCAGATGCACCTGTTTCTCATTCCCAGCACTATCCCCAAGCTGCCGTGGCTCCCTTGGAGCCTTTGTCCTCTGGTGCAGAACAGGGGAAGACTGCTTCCTCCCCGGAGTTGCCGGAAGCCTCCCTGACATAGGGGTTGTGCCTCTGGGAGCCTCTTCTTCCTGTTCACAGCTGTCCTAGGTGTTGGGCCTGGGGTCCTTGCAGCAGGGAGCTCAGCTTCCCAGGGCGGAGCCGGGCCCCGTAGCCATCGCGCTCAGCCTGGACTTCCCTCCTCGCTTTGCTGCTCATGACGGGGTGACCCGCATACGTTTCACCACCTTGGGAGCCTTAACCTAAAGGCTGAGGCATCCAGGGGGGAGTGAGTCAATGTGAGTGAGACTTTTTTCCAAGGGGAGATTCTGGAATCCCTCCAATCCAGGCAGCAGCCACTGGGGGGCTGTCTGTGCTGTAGCTGTGGGTGGTGGGCTCGGCAGCCTCCTGGTTTCTCTGCAGGTGGACTTGCTTCTTTGGGCCTCAGCGCCTCGGGGATCGTGCAGCCTTTGGGACAGAGGCTGGGCCACGGCAGAAGGAAGGCTGTCGGCTTTCCCCGAGAAGCCAGCTGTGGTGCCTCCCAGGTTCCTGTCACCTGTGGATGCAGGGGCTGTCCTTGGCTCTTGGTGGGCCCCTCCATATGGCAGGTGGAGAATGCCCCAGGCGGCTCCAGCCCTGGTGGCCGGGGGACTTGGGAAGAGCCCAAGTCGGAGGCTGGGTGTGGGGACGGAGAGCAGAGGTGGCCCAGGCCTGGCCCCAGCTCTCCAAGAAGGCAGCAGGGGCAGCCCGAGGGGCAGGCCAGGACTCGGGGGTGAGCGGAGACACCTGCCTGCAGGTAGGGCTGGAGGACGCACACAGTGATCCCCGCCCCCGCGGCCATGCTCTCCTGCTGCGTGGGGCGTTCATGCCTCCTACAGCGCTGCCGGTATCTGGGATGGCTCAGGACGTTGGGGAGCCCAAGGAACCCTTCGCTGGCTGCTCCCAGGTGTCTTGGGAATCACCTAGGAGTGTGATTCATGCCCGTCAGCACCGTTAATCCCCCTGACAGACGGCAGGCAGAAATGGGCGGAATAAAGATCCTATGGGTCCCCTGCAAAGACTCGGCCGCCAGAGGCCTTCACCTCTTACCGTAATGATACTAGCCGGCGGCTATGTTTGTGGGACTCGGAGCGTGGGCTGAGTCTCTTGGGAGCAGCAACAGTGGGGCCTGTCCAGGCAGGAGGCCCGGAGACACCCTGTGTGTCTCTCCCTCGGCGGGCCGCCTGGCCTGCGTCAGGACTCCCTCTGGGGGAGGTGTCTGCCGAGCCCCAGCCTGTATGTCATTCCCCGCCATCGGGGGGCTCCTCCGGCTCTCTTACAAACGAGCGTTTCACCTTCGCCTTGTTCCCCACAGACTCAGGAGTGCAGCAGAGCCACCAGCTGTAACCGCTGAGAGCGAAGCCGCAGCCCGAGGGGGGCAAGGCAGAGAACGTCAGGGGCGCCCCCTGAGCTGGAGGCTGTGCTCTCTGGAAACGGTTAATTAAGTCGTTGAGGAAGTGGATGCTCAGAGAGGTCAAGTTACTTGCTCACAGACACACAGCCAGCTGCGGTGAACGGCAGAGGGAGCCCCGAACTCACGTCTCCTACTCCCCAGGCTGAGGAGCACTTGCCCATTAATAAGATAAGGTTTCTGATGACGTCGGGTGTGTGACACCTCGGATTCCACACGCCCGCACACCTCTTTAGATTCCTGATGGGGCTCATAGGAAAGCCCGCCTTCATGTGTTCCTATGGGGGGACTTTCGTCAATGCAGCAACTCGGCCAGCAGAGGGCGCGAGCTCCCAGATTCCCGGATTTAATAATGAATGAGTCCTCTTAAGGGTTTCTGAAATGACAGGGCAATCAAGGCTCATTTGGGGAAGAAAAGATGGAGCTTTCATTCTTTATCCAAATCATCTCTACCTGCTAAAAATGATGTATAATACATAAGGATCGAAAGTGATTAAAACCCTTATGAATTTAATCAGAAATTCACAGTTAACCACTATTTGCTTTGGTGCAAATTGATGTGGAATAACAATCATGTGTATCTGCAAATTTTTTTTTAACTTGTGGGAAATTTGCTGGTGATTTGTGGGGGGAAGTTCGGGGGAGGGGGGGTCTTCTAAAGGAGAGAAACGAAGGAAGGAAGCAGTTGAGAGCGCGCTCCCCGGGGGCCCCCGAATGTAGGCTCTTAGCAGTTCTGCTGAAGGTCTTTGTTCATAAATTTCAGGCCTTTGCTATTTACTATTATGAACAATAGGAAATCCTAATAATAACTCCTATGTGTGTCATTTGCTTTAACCAAGGAAAATTCCGAATTGTTTCTTACCTCTGAGTCACAGGTTTGGGTCCCAAGCTCCTCCTCCCCCTTCCTTCCATACCTTCCTTCATTTTTTTCTCTAATTATTCCTCATAAAATCAGACCACTGCAGTTTTTCAAATACAGACATGTAGAGGGCAGAGAGAGACGGCTGATCCTTCATTCCCTTCCTCCCTTAAAGACGACGTTCTTGAAAAGTGGGGACAGTTCCTGGTAAGGGTCCCCTGAGGGGAGGAGAAAGAAAAGGCCAAATGGAGGAAGATCTAGAAGACCTCACCATCCTTTCTGCGATGGGGACTTTCTTGTAGAAGGTTTTCTCTGTGTCTCCGATCCATACCACGGAGGGCTGGAGCTCTCGGGCCACCTGCGGGGAGGAGAGCCTCGGCTGTAAGATGCATTTCTCTCTTGGACCCCAACAGGCAGCAGGACTCCACGGCCCCCCCGTACCCCTTCTGCACAGCAGGGCGGGGGCTCCAGCCTGCCTCCTCTCCCCCCTTTGGGGCGGGACACACGCCAGTGCTGTCCATTCTGCCCTGGGACCCGGAGCCTCAAGTCAGCTTGGCTTGAAATAAACCAGTCCTGTTCTGCAGCAAACGCACGGGCATTTGGGCCTCGGGTTTTAGTTACAGCCGACTTACTGCTCCCGGGTTCACTCAGACTCGCTCATCGTGAGAGAAGCTGTTTCAGCACAAGGGCCCCTGTGATGCCATTTGCTTGCCGCCGTGTGGCTGTGCCTTTGTGCCCGAGGTTTTGCCTGGAAGGTGGCTCTGAGCCCCTCCACGGCGAGCAGGGCTTCGTGCCAGCGCCGGGCCTTACCGTGGGCCTGTGAATAATTGCCACTCACCGAACAATCTCTTCAAAGCGCCCCCATGATAGCAAAGTTTGGGTATTTTTGCAACAATCTGTGCTTTGTGCAAAATCGTGACCAGACAAAAGGCGTCTCCAGCCACAGCAAATAGAGTGTTATGTGCTCCTATTTTTGTATTTCTTGAAGCATCATTAAGGCAGACGGCGTGAGCTTTAACCAAGAGGGGCATTTAGTAAAGGATGGAAAAATCACGAGGCGCACCGTGGCCGCGTCTGTTCCCGCAGCCTCGGGAGCCGGGGCAAGCCGACCATGCCTGCGGAGAGACAGGAGCGCCTGGAACCGCATCCTGGTCCAGTCTGAGCTGGGGCCGCACGCCTTCACAGCCCCACGCTAACAAACACGTTCAGGCGGGAAGCAGGACCAGCCGACCCCTGTTTGGTGGGCCTTAATTTTTAGACACAGAGCCACAGAGTTTAAGAATCCAGAATTGCAAATTGTAACCCCGGCTCCCGGGGGGCGTGGTGGGGTGTGACGGTGCGTCAGCGAGCCGCCGTGGGCCTGGCTGGGGCCACACGCGTCGCCCACGGCAGCACACGCACGGTCGGGGCCAACGCTGACACGGCACGGAGTCCGCATGCCCGCCGCTGGATGGCCGCTCGTTCGTGCCACGGCCCGGGCGGCAGGTGCCTCTCTGCTCATCCAGGTTTTACAAATGGCGAAACTTCGCTGAAAGATGCGAAGGGACCTTGTCCAACTTTGCGCAGCTGGAAAGTGGCTGAAGCAGGAGGCAAGACCGGGGTGCTGGCTGCGGAGTTCGCTGGAGAAACCCGTTGGCCCACGGGTTCCCGCCCGACCTGAGCCAGACCTTGGGCCCCCTCCCCAGCTGTCTGTTCTCTGAGTTCCTTGCCATCGGACCCCTTGCCCCCCGCCCCCTGACTTTACAATGCCGGCCTGCTGCAGAGGGTGGGCCCCACGGAAGCATTGTTCTGCTAAAAGCTATTTTAAGTCCAAAGCTTCCCTACTTCCAGCCCCCAAAGAAAATAAGAAAACGAGATGCTGGGCTTTAAGCTTCCTGGAAAAGAGACACTTTATAATGACAAAGGCAAAATCCTTACTCTTTTCACTCCCTTGGAAAAACTGTAGCTTCACAACAGTGTTCACGTTAACCGTGGTCTCTCGTCTTCGGCTAAATCGCGTGCTGGCTGGGGCGGCGGGCCTCCCCCTCCCGTGTCCACCTGGCAAGCAGCAGCTTTTCCACAGCCCACTTTTCTTAATGGGAATTACAGATGTGAGCACCGAGAACTGCCGTGGGACTTTTCTCCTTCTGCCTCTAACGAAGTAAGCCACATCGATGGTCCTGAAATGCAGGAGTCTTCCTAGCCTGGGATAATTTCAAGACCGGCAATCTTCAATCTTCCTTCCAGTACCCGGTTTAAAATTGTTTGGGTCATGGCGTTGCATTGAACGTGCCCGCTCATGACTGTCCGTGAACTTGTCGGCGCCGTCGTGGCTGGTGGGGGAATGCTGCGCACCCCGTAAGCGCGCACCCACACCTGTGAAGGAATGGCTTTGATGGGACTCTTCACCTGCTTTGGGGCCCACGGGGCTGCGTGGACGACCTTGGCGGTGACGTGGTTTGGCAGGGCCCAATTCTTACCAAATGAAGCAGAAGACGTTGCCCCAGCAAGTGCTTTGACAGTAACAATACGAGGAATAATCGTGGGCAAAGTGCCTTGATCTCCACTACTTTACCGCTATCCTCACTCTCCTCGTGCCCCGTCCTGTGCCAAGCACGTCCCAGTGTCTCCCCCTTTATACACGAGGTCACTGTGGGGGGGGTAACATGCTCACCAGCCCTGGAGAAATGTTGGAACCGGAGTCAGACCCGGCTCTGCCTGGAGCCCCTGGGCTCTTCCACTAACCAGGGACCACACTGCCGTGTCGCCATGGTAGACAAGATGTCCGGTCAAGAGCACCTCATTTCTCTTAACCCGTTTCCTTCTCTGTCCCCTGTCATTCCAGCAGGAAGAACTCTAAAGCCATTACTGTCTGGTCCTCCTGAGCGTGCATCTTCCATTTTCCTGACCTTCTGTAGTGATGCGCTGGCCCGAGGACACCTGGTGACTGCGTTCAGGTCCGGACAGAGAAGGGGGCACGGAACCTGGGCACCCCCACATAGACAGCCTCTCCCACCAGGAACCATCTAAGGGATGAGACTTTTCCTTGGAGAAAAGGAGAGTCAAAGCAGCAAGGGAGCTGTTTTCAAGCAGTCGAAAGGCTGTCGTCGGAGGGATAGATTTGCTTTACTGTTTTTGGCCCCAAATGTGAAAGGAGGGCTGTTCTCACATGTCTTCCTTCATCAGTGCTTCGGGAGGAGCTCTGATGTGCAAGGTACTGAGCTCGGTGCTGGGGTCCCGGCCCTCAAGGCCCTGCTTATGGGGGGGCCCAAGGAAAATGAGGTGTCAGCAAGGACTACCGGTGACAGAAAGAGGGAGAAGGGGGTCAGGCAGGCAACCAGGAATGGAGAGCGAGGATAAAGTTTAGAGCAGACAGAGCTTCTAGTGGTCTCTAGAAGATCAAAGAGCTGAAGAGGGGGACACACTGGCCAAGCTGGGGACAGGAGCCAGGACACAGGGCCAAGTGTGCCCTCATGGGGCTGCCTGGGGTCACAAAGGCATCACAGAGGCCGTCACCATGCCACAGAGCTTGTTTTTATCCTGGAAGCTGTGGAGAGCCTGTAAGGGACCTGAACCAAGAACTTTGATCCTAGTCGTGTCCTAGAAAAATCCCTCTGGCCGGTGTGTGAGGCATGACGGGCTGGGCATCTATTCCGGGCGAACTGGGGAACGTGGTTGGGGGGCATGAGGGACTGGACGGCAGGGGCTCACGAGTGGAGGAGGAGAGTGGAGAAGCGCAGCGCGGGCTGTGGAGTGGGGCCAGGGGTGAAGACGCCCATGGAGCAGGAGGGCTCAGGCTGAAAGGGAAGGGCAGCACCCGAGAGAACAAGGGCACAGGAGACAGAGCCTGAGCCCAGGGAGGTCAGAGGTGCAGGAAGGCAGAGTGGGCAACGGTGGTCAGCGCTGGCCTGAGGGTCTGGCATTCTGGAGGTCACTGGTGGCCTTGGCAGGGCTTGGAGGGGACAGAAGCCGGGTGATGGGGGCCGACATGTGAACAGTCAGACACCGAGACGGGGAGCGTTCTTTCTGAAGGATGGGGGGCGCGGAAACCAGAGGGGGCGCAGGATGGGAGGGGAGTCAGGAGAGGATGACCTTGGAGGGAGAAGGGCTTCCTCCTTCGCCAGGGAACAGGAGGAAGGATGGTTACTGGCACGGGCTGAGACAAGGGATAGTTGCAAATACAAAGGCAGACAGATCAAGCTTTGAAAATATGGAAATTGGTGGAAATCTGGTCCTTTCTTATTGTTATTGCAAGAGCAGTATTCATTAGCGAAATTTCCAGAATACATATTCAGACACATAGACAACACTCTGCCTCCTCCGTTTAAGTCAATAGTCAAACATTTCCTGTCTTTACAGACCGTCTCTGATGTGCATATTTGCCAAAATGAGATTGTTCCTGCATTACCTTCTGGTTTACCCAATGTGAAATTTCTCCAACATCACTTTAACACGAAGTCCCCTAATTTATTGATCGAATCTCCTGCTTTTGAACCTTTGGGAGGTTTCTGCCTTTTAATGAAATGAGACAGTGGTTCGATGAGTTTTGGGGGCCATGTGACAGGTCATTTCCCTAGAACGAGGCCACACCCGAAGCTGCTGGGTCTCAAGGTTTGTGGTGTTCATGTTTTCACCCCCATGTCAACCTGCCTTCCTGGAGATTCTCTGCTTATACTCTGTCCAACCGCAGAAAAGTGGATCTGTTTTCCTACATGCTTCTTAACAAGTATTAACAATAAAAAACTCTTTGCCAATTTGTTAATGAAAAATGGTATCCCTTGGTCTTCTAATTTTCATTTAGCAATGAAAAGCCTTCATTTAAATTACCCACAGATAGTTTGAGGTCATGGGCAATTAGATGTAATTAATTCATAATTGAACTTTTCAGAAGTTACACTGGACAATTTGCTTCAGCTGCCAGTAGAGGGCTCTTCAGTCCCATCAAATATAACTGCAGGGTTTCAGTTTTCTGTCAGTTCTGGAATGAAGACGAATTTCCACGAGTGAGTGTTTTTTCAAATTCTGGGGAGCTCTATCAATCCATTAAAGACCTTTCCTTCCATGTGAGTGATGGCTTTAATCTTTTGTAATTTCTAAAGAAACGCTGTCAAACATTCACCATCAGAAATAGATTCTCTTGTGTTACAATATGATGGCTCCACAATGAAAACTGTGTTTGCCGAATGGGGGAAGATGTTCGCCAAGGACACTACAGACAAAGGGCTGATATCTGAGATCTATAAAGAACTCCTCAAACTCAACACTCACAAAACAATCACGTCAAAAAATGGGCAGAAGACATGAACAGACACTTCTCCAAAGAAGACACAGAAATGGCTAACAAACACATGAAAAAATGTTCATCATCATTAGCCATCAGGGAGATTCAAATCAAAACCATACTGAGATCCCACCTTACACCAGTTAGAATGGCCAAAATCAACAGGACAGTAAACAACAAATGTTGGAGAGGGTGTGGAGAAA
>CM053605.1:1794946-1807207 GCA_028646535.1 Procyon lotor | reverse complement strand
GCACTTTTTCATGTGTCTGTTGGTCATTTGGATGTCCTCTTTGCAGAAATGTCTATTCATATCTTCTGCCTATTTCTCAATCAGATTATTTGTTCTTTGGGTGTTGAGTTTGAGAAGTTCTTTATAGATTTTGGATACTAGCCATTTATCCGATATGTCATTTGCGAATATCTTCTCCCATTCTGTCAGTTGTCTTTTGGTTTTGTTGACTGTTCCCTTTGCTGTGCAAAAGCTTTTGATCTTGATGAAATCCCAATAGTTCATTTTTGCCCTTGCTTCCCTTGCCTTTGGAGATGTTTCTAGGAAGAAGTTGCTGTGGCTGAGGTCAAAGAGGTTGCTGCCTGTGTTCTCCTCGGATTCCTGTCTAAAATGGAGGTCTTTGATCCATTTTGAGTCTTTTTTTGTGTCTGGTGTAAGGAAATGGTCCAGTTTCATTCTTCTACATGAGGCTGTCCAGTTTTCCCAACACCATTTGTTGAAGAGACTGTCTTTTTTTCCATTGGATATTCTTTCCTGCCTTGTTGAAGATTAGTTGATCATAGAGTTGGGGGTCCATTTCTGGGCTGTCTGTTCTGTTCCGTTGATCTCTGTGTCTGTTTTTGTGCCAGTACCACACTGTCTTGATGATTACAGCTGTCCAAAGCATTTCTAACCCGAGGCACTTCCCCCGTCTGAGTTGGCTGGCGACACCTTTGGTTTGTATGTCAGGGCTCGAGGTGGGGGCCACAGAACCTCCTTGCTTATTCTGTACATGCTGCCCCTCACCCTAGAATTTCTCCCAAACTCATAATTCTAAAGAAATTCCTGCAATAACTTACCTCCGGCATTTTTTCAGGGGAGGGGGCAGTTTCTCTGCTTGTCAGCAGTGGCGTTACATTCTTTGAAAGCTTAGGAAAAGGAATGTGGACACAAAGCCATAGCTGGTAAGGGGGGCTGGGAATGTCCCTTAATGGTTCTCAGGAGGGAATGGGGAGCAGCGAGAGGCAGGTGTAGGGGTCAGACCTCCTCGATCTGCCCCGGGGGTCAGCCTGTTGATGAAGGGCCTTGAGTCAGCACACAGACACTTGGAGGTCCATCACGCTGTCCATCTCTTGGGGGCCTGAGCGGGACTCGGGCTCCAGCACCTTCCGTCATCCTGAACCCAAGTGGGGCACACGTTGGCATGAAGTAATTAGGAAATGAAATCCTGGCAAGTGCTGTGATCAAAACATTTCCTATCATGTGACTTTGCTTTGGGCAGCCACTGGGCACTTTTTGACCCTCTGTGAATATACAAATCCACATTCTGATTATTATTGTGCTTTATTTTTTTCTTGCGTAAGTGAAAAGATACAGGGAAATTATCAAGCGATCAGGAACAATTTTTATGGTTACCTAACATAAACTTGGAAGCCAGTTTTAAGTGAGTTCTGTTTAAAATGCAATGACACAGACGCACTTTATTTGTGGTCAGTGAGGGGTAGGGTAATGTAATATGATAAAGGATATATCATATGACAATATGGTAAAGGATTCCGTTGCTCGCGATCAGAGAGGGATGCCATACACCGCCGGGTGGTCCGTGCAGCACCTGGTATTTGGGGGCTGGTCTGTTCATGGCCCTGCCTGGGGGCCGGTGGGGAAGACTCAGGACTTGCTGTTGAGAGTTTACGGTTGGGATGAGACCTGAACCAGAGCAGACGTGACCAGAACGGGAGGCAAACAGTGCTGAGACCCGTGTGAGCCTCGGAGGGTTCAGAGAAGAACCTAAGTCCAGGTTGACAGATGGGGTGGGGGCTCAGGCTGGACTTCTGGGAGAGGGTGGCACTCGAGCTGGCCTCGGAGGGAGGGGAACTGGACCGTGTAGAGACAGGGACCCTTGAGAAGATGCTAGGTGAGGGGGCACAGTGACTGCAGGCCTGGAGAGGGAGGTCAGACAGGGGCTGGGGAGTGGCAGGTAATTCTTGCTAGTGATACAGCAGGGGGACAGCAAGGGGCTGGGGAGGGAGACTGATGCTGGCCATAGGGGTCCCTGGGAAGTGGCTGGGGTTGCAGATTTGCCAAGGGTGCTGGCTGAGTGCCCTCCTCCCTTCTTTTTCTCCCTCCACGTTCTGGGGGAAGTCATATTTCTGGGAGGGTGAGTGGGTGTACGCTGACCAGATGTGGCCTGGGTGCTCCCTTATCTGCCCAGGGGGCTTGGAAAGTTCACGCCTCATCCTGGGAGCCCTGGCTGAGGCTCTTGGGGCTCTGGAGGCCAGTGGGCACTTCCGCTGCCTGGCCAGGGTGCAGAATGGCCTCACAGTGTGTCCTCGGGGCCCTCGGCAGAGCGGCCAGGTTGGCTGGGGCCTGAACACGGTGCCAGCAAACACATTTCCCGTTGTCACTGGATACGATTTTACATCTATGAAATTTAAAGGAAGCACCGGAAGGCAGATCTGTGAATGTCCTGGTCTGTCCGGCCGGTTCGTGCCTTGCACACACACACACACTGGTCCAGAGAAGAAATGCCCCCTGGCTCTGGGACTTGGGGAGGTCAGCAGCCCGTAGGGACTTCAAGTTCCTCATTGACAAGAGAAGGGTTCAGGTGGGACGTTCCTTGAACACCCTTCTTCTGAAGCTTTTAAGCCAGCTTGGAAACGACATCCATTGTTTTGTATTCTTGAGCCAAGGATCAAACATCCTGCCCGCCCCCCCGATGATGTTTTAGGAGTTCCGTTAACAACATGCTGGTCTCGGTGCTCTCAGCTCTACTGTTTTCCATCTCGCTGTGATGAGGCTTGAGAGCTCATTATTTCATTTGCATGGGCCTCATAAGGATTGCATATTTATTTGGTTGACGCCCAAAGTATCATATGCTTATTTATAAGTGTTGTATATACAAAACTGATGCTGACCTCCAATTTTTAATTACTAAGGTCCTAAGTTGTAAGTCCATAAGGACCTTGGGCATAAGGTCACAAGTATGACCCCCAACTTATTACTTCTGACATGAAATTAAAAGAGGAATGGACTATTTCTGGCCAATAGGTCTAAGTCGAAGTGGAATAAGATTCTAAATGCCCAAATCTTTCCCGTATTATTTTAAAACCAGTTACACAAATAAAACACGGTTTCTCTTTTAGAATTGTCATCAGAGCCCAGCCCCGATGACTGAGGTCGTACACATAAAAAGGTGGTTAAAATGGTAAGAGCGGGGGCGCCTGGGTGGCTCAGTCCTTAGGCGGCTGCCTTCGGCCCAGGTCAGATCCCAGGGGCCTGGGATCGAGCCCCACATCAGGCTCTCCGCTCTGCGGGAAGCCTGCTTCTCCTGCTACCATTCCCTCTGCTTGTGTTCCCTCTCTCGCTGTGTTTCTCTCTGTCAAATAAATAAAATCTTAAAAAAAAAAAATGGTAAGAGCGAAGGTGCAGCAGAGAGCCCTGTGATGGAGAGCCCCGCCCTTCCTGCACCTGTTGCCACATGGCGGTGAACTCTGGTCCGTTGGTCTGAACAATCACAATCTCATCTCACTGAGCAGTTAGACTGGACGTCAGTGAAAACCGGTGGAGCCTTGATCCTTTAGATTCATGAAGTACACTTTCACTGGTTCATGAAAGGCCGGCTTTGTTAAGGACCTAGTAACAGAAGCCTATGTGTAAAAGGCAAGCCTAACATTAGCCCTTTGTCTAATTTGATTAATTTTAATTGCAGGTGCTTGATTGCCGACACGACCTTCAGCCCAGAATGTTAAGCAGGAGTTCAGAAGTGGTGCAGAGAGGCTCCCCGTGTAGGACCTTCCTGCGCTCTCCGGGATCACGGTCACAATAGAACTATCTCCTTCGGCCAGCACGGAGTTCAACCCAGAAGATGCTGCCAAAGGCAGCCAGCAGTTCAGCTCTGCCTCTAGGAAACGCACAACAGGGGGTGCCTGGGTGGCTCAGTTGTTAAGCCTCTGTCTTTGGCTCAGGTCACAATCCTGGGGTCCTGGGATCAAGCCCCACATCGGGCTCCCTGTTCGGCTGGAAGCCTGCTTCTCCCCCTCCCACTCCCCCAGCGTGTTCCTTCTCTCGCTGTCAATAAATAAATAAAATCTTAAAAAAAAAAAAAAGGAAACGTGCAACAGAGTCTGTAGGGTCTTTACCTAGTGGCAAGATCCCGTAGAGGGCGATGAGCTGCCTGACGTCCAGGAGGGAAGGCATAGGTTCTATGGATACCTGGCGAAGGGTGGTCCCCAGGTAACTGTACTCTCCTGGGGGGGCAGAAACAGAGGATAAGTCAACAGGGGACTGTGCTGGTCTGAGCAGCTTGATCTTGGCACCTGCGAAACTAACTCAGAGTACACAGTCAACATTTCCGAGCAAATAGAATCGTGCTCCGGGGTCATGGAGAACCTCTTCTCTCAGAAAAAGGCTTGAGGAAACCCGCCCATTCCCGAAAGCTCCACTCTGCCGGCTGCCGTAAGGGGACATTCTATTGAGCAGAACACTGACCTCCCGGGATTTCCGAAACCAACCTCGGACTATCGAATATGCGAAGTGGAACAAAGATCTCACATGAAGGACATATAAAGGAGACTCAAATATGATAGGCTTTATTTCATTTGTCTTTATATTCCAAGCGATGATGTCTAACATGGACATAAACTTTAAACATAAATGATGTAAGATCAGTGTGGAATTTGTATTGGAGCAGGGTAAATCCGAACCTAAAATGCAATCATCTGAAAGGAAGGCTAGGAGTCTAATTTAGGATAAATAGAAACATTTCCTTTTGCAGGTCATGTTCATTTACATTTTTATCATTTTCAAAGGATTACCAAAGGAATAATACAGAAATAAATCTTTACAGGTTTAATTAGAAGGCATCAAAGGTCTTAATTGTAACTAGTCATAAATCTGAAATGTTATTTTCTAACTAATTTAGATAAGGTCACCAAGAACATTAGTTTGCCTGTCTCCATTTGTCACAAGGACGGACCTTTTATATGCTCATACAGTTCTCTCTTGATTTGTCCTGGAATCTGAAGGAAAAATATTCAATGCCTGAGTCACAGAGTCTTGATCATTTTTTTTCCGACTTTTCCTTTCTATAAGAAGTATGGGTCTTGCAGAGTTTTGACGTTCTATACCTATGTCCGACAGAATGCACTTGCATGTGCGTGAACTGAAAAACTTTAAAGCATTTTCGAACGCTAAGAGAATTAGAATTAAAGACCAGAGAGTGCTTGCTGTTTTGTTGTGGAGGGCAGGCTTTCAAAGCTTCCACGTGAAAAAAAAAAAAAAAAAAGTCCTTGGCAAGGACAATGGGTTTTGGTGGAGAGAATGAGTGATAGTGAAACCTTCGGACGCAGCTTCTGATCCTCCTGCTTTTTAATGAGCGCGTCATAAATAGCGGAGTGGTTAATTTCGCCTTCACCAAAGCAGGAAGGGATCCTGTAGCCACCATTAAATCCAGTGCTTATTGCTATAAACATGACATTAGAGGTGATCTGAAAGTGACCCCAATTTTCCTGCTTAAATAAATCCATGTTAATACCCAGATGCACCATATTTTCTAGGACCTAACAGATTTCATTTAGACACATCATATTAAGTTGAATTAGTGGGTGTTGCTTCTGATGGAGCGAAGGACACCCGCGGCCCCGGTCGCTTGCTAAGCGTTGGGACTCATCCTGAAAGCAGGAGGCTGTGCTTTGCTGTTCCTGGTGTGGATGCCATAAGCCTTTCCATCTGCTCAGGCAGAGCTTAGGAACTTCAGGGTTCCCTGCATAGATCCCAGGTCTCCCGCCAGAGAGGGAAGAAGGGAATGGTGGATGAAAAGACATCGAAGTACAAGGCATGAGCAGGGGCAAGAAAGCCTGCAACAGTGGATGGAAAAGGAACAAGGAAGGTCTTACTGGTCGGGCTGGTTTCCTTACAATTCCTATGTGGAAAGGCAGATCCCCAATATCGCAGTATGTGACCTCGTTGCAGGTATGACTAGTGAAGGTGAGGTCATTAGGGTGGGTCCCAGTGCAATACGACTGGTGTCCTTTATAAAAAGGGCCATGTGCACATAGGTGTGAAGATGGGCGCAGGGAAGGGGAGACACCGCGGAACGCCGGAGGCTGCAGCAAGCCTCCAGGGGACAGGACGAGGGATGAAATGGGGTCACAGGAGCGCAGGGATAGCGGGGTAGCCAGGCAGGAGGGCTGGCCGTTGGAGCAAGAGAGACACGGGCCATGGCAGGAGAGGGGGGCTGTGCACAGAGGCCGTGGCAAAGCGGCAGCTTCTCCCTCAGGCTCTCAGAAGGGACCAGCCTTGCCGACACCCTGATCTTGGACTTCTGGCCTCCTGACTGTGATGGAATGTTTGTGACACCTGTCCCAGCAGCCCCAGCAAACTGGTACGGAAGCAGTGAAATAATGGAAGACAATGGGGACATCAAAGCAGGAAAAAAATAATGAGAAATAAAAAAAATATTTGAGAGTTACGAGTGGGATCAGCCTTTAATGTTCCATTCTACCCCCACCCCCGTCCCCCACCACAGCATTAAAAAGACTTCATCGTCTTGTGTAACAAGTCCTAGCGTCCCAAACACGTTCCTCAGGGACCAGGGGCCGAGGCCCAAGAGCAGACGCTGCTGGTGGGTGTTTGCCCCTCCTGACCCCTCAAGTGCAAGGGTGCCCCGCCAACCCCACTCGACCAGGGCTGCACACACACCGTCTCCCGGTGGCGAGGACAGGCACGCGGGTTATGCGGTGATGGGACGGGGGTATGGACCAGATCATAACCGGTTGGATGCAGGCCGTCCAGCTTCCGGGACGAGCAGAGAAACCGCTCCAGGTCCACCCGCGCTGGGAGAGCTCTGCCCAGATTGTGCAGGATCTGCCGGGGTATCACTAGCTCCGAAGCTCTGGGGGGTTTCACGTGTGTAAACGTGTAAGTCATACCGTCTAAGATGTTGAGTTTTCTCCTCCGTAGGGCAGGCTCTGAACACCAAGGAGAGTACGGGGAACACCGACCCTGGTCTCAGGTCAGTGTTCCCTCAAAGGCTTGGGGGCTGCATCATGGGTGGGGCCGGAGAGTTTAGGGAAATATTAATTTGTGCCCTGCACTTGTGCTTCTGTGATGTGGACCGGTGGGGGGAGGCCCCTAGAGACACCCCGAAGTCACAAGCCCTCTGATGGGCGGCCCCTCCATCTCCCAGCCTGCCAAAGCCTGGGCAAGATGCCATCACCAACAACGGCGGGACATGTCCCGGATGCCCCGTCTCCTGACTCACTATTCCCAGGGACTGAACGAGGCAGGTGCTGTGATTGTTCTCCTCATGGTGGAAACAGAGGCACAGAAGGATCACATAAAGGACAAGCCTCCTTCAGAAGGCGAGGGGTCAGGGGGGTGGGGGGACATTCTGTTTTTCACATTTTATTTCTCTTAAGGCATTATTTATTCATTCTTGGGTTCATTATATTTTCTTAAGTGATTTCTCTGTTTATTTCTAATATTCCTCGAGTTTTGTCAGCTCATTTCTGAGTTTCTCTAATTTCCATTCTATGTATTCCTACATTTCTTCTGTGATTCTCGTATGGTACATTAGCTTGCTTGAATGAGTGGGCTCCCTTCTTATGTCTTTTTGTGATGGTAATTTGTTCCTTATTCTTATTTCTTTCTTTTTGATAGAAACGTTGTGCGGGCTTTGATCTTGGCTGTTTCAATTGCTTCATTTCATGTGAGATAGTATCTCTCTACTCTTAGAAGAAAGCTTGGCACGGGGTAGCTTTTTAAGTGTCACAGAGCTCCCTCTTCTGTTGTTTCCAGATGATTAAAAGCACAGGGGCGTGCTTTTCGGAGCAGGTCATGCCTCTCCTGGCTCGGGCTGCAGCTGCTGCCTTGGTCCCCTCTACATCCCTATGAATGCCTGCTGGTCATTCTGGTGCTCCTCTGCTCTGTGTCCCCAGTGGCTTGTACTTTGGGGCTTCAGGGGAGACCCTGTCATTTAGTTTCGGAGTAAGTGTCCGCAGGTTTCTGTTTTTGCCATCTGGCTGCTCTGCCTGTTTTTACGTGGGGATTCGGGACGGGACGATCCACTGTCCTCTTTCAAGCTGAGGATCTTAACTGGGAAAAAATAAGGAAAAGGTGGAAAAGCCCTCACAGCAGTTTGACTGATTTTGTTTTAGACTGGGTCATTTTCTTTTGCTTTTTTTTTTTCCCCTTCAATTTTTAAATTTAAATTCTAGTTAGTTAACATGCAGGGCAATATTGGTTTCTGAAGTAGAATTCGGCGATCTTCACTTACATACAGCGCCCAGTGCTCATTACATCAAATGCCCTCCTTAATTCTCACCCCCTCTCACCCTGCCCCCACCTGCCTCCCCTCCAGCAACCCTCAGTTTGTTCTGTATCTTTAAGAGTCTCTTATGGTTTGTTTCTCTCTTTTTCCTTTCGTCCCCCCTTCTGTCTATTCATCTGTTCTGTTTCTTAAATTCCACATATGAGTGAAATCATACAGTATTTGTCTTTCTACGACTGACTTATTTTCACTTAGCATAATACTCTCTAGCTCCATCCATGTTGCAAATGGCAAGATTTCATTCTTTTTTTTTTTTTTAAGATTTTATTTATTTGACAGAGAGAAACACAGCGAGAGAGGGAACACAAGCAGAGGGAATGGTAGCGGGAGAAGCAGGCTTCCTGCCGAGCAGGGAGCCCAATGCGGGGCTCGATCCCAGGACCCTGGGATCATGACCTGAACCGGAGGCAGAGGCTTAACGACTGAGCCACCCAGGCGCCCCAAGATTTCATTCTTTTTGATGGCTGAGTAATATTCCACCACATATAGACCACGTCTTTGTCCATTCATCAGTCGATGGAACTTGGGCTCTTTCTGTAGTTTGGCTAATGTTGATAGTGCTGCTATAAACATCAGGCTGCATGTACACAGACCCTTTGGATCTGTATTTTTGTAGCCTTTGGGTCAACACCTAGTAGTGTAATTTCTGGGTTGCAGGGTAGTTCCATTTCTAACTTTTAGAGGAAATTCCATACCGTTTTCCAGAGTGGCTGCACCATTTTGCACTCCCACCCACGGTGCAAGAGGGTTTTCCTTTTTCTACATCTGCATCAACATCTGTCATTTCTTGTGTTGTTAATTTTAGCTATTCTGACAGGTGTGAGGTGGTATCTCTTCGTGGCTGTGATTTGCATTTCCCCGGTGATGAGTGATGTTGAACATCTTTTCACGTGTCTGTTGGCCATCTGGATGTCTTCTCTGGAGAAATGTCTATTCATTCGACTGGGTCATTTTCATTTGAGGTCAGACTGTGTTCACTTTGGCCCTATAATGTCAATTTGTCTTAATAACGTCCTTTATACATTTTTGTCTTTCTGAATCCAAGATCCAATCAAGGACCTCGGCCATGGGGTTCAAATCTATTTAGTCGCCTTTCACGCCTTTAATCTAGAACAACTTCCAACCTGATGTCTTTCACCCCATTGACATTGTTAGAGTCCGAGCTGTTGCTCAGACTGTCCTTCAACAGATATTGCCTGGAAACTGACAGATCATTGCAAAGTCCAAGATGGGTAAGAAATCAAACAGAAGATGATAAATATATCCATCAGTTTATTTTTGGAGACTCCACCTTGTGCCAGGCACGTCTGAACACTAGAAATTCAGTGATGAGCAAACATACAGGATGTCAAAGGAAAAGACAGACAGAGAGGAGTCAGAGACCCTGACCACAAGGAAAGGGGCAGTGTTCCGTTACCAGTGTCATGTTTCCATATGAACAGAATTAACAGAGAAAAATCAAGGGACTCCAGGAGAAAACCCTTTGGTAGTTGAACAAGAAACACACAAAATAATCAGAAGCCCATTATACATTCCAGTATATGTCCTGGTAAAATTCTCATACTGTTAGGAGATACAAATGCTCCCCCAGGCCCTAAGGAACTATGGGCCTTTGAAATAATTCAAAGGCATAAAAGTAACTATTTTTTGATCAGAGGGAGATGTCTTCTTGTTCCTACAGGCCAAAATTAGGTCAGTGTGTAATATAATACAATGAAAAAGAGACAGTCCGTGTTTCTACACCGATACCACAACAAATTAAAAAGAGGCTGAGGAGGACACTTCTTTCTAGAAAAACGGCACCTACTAAACATAGAAGGGATGATAGAAATAGAACCCCCCATTTTACAACTACCCTAGTAGGAATCGACGCAGGCAAAAATCATCAGTGGCAGATAAAACCTTTAAGCCAGCTGGGAACAGAATCTCCAGAGCCTGGAAGAATCCCCCCCACACTCGGTGTTTCATTAACGAGGAAGCAGAGAGTGAAGCTTAAAGGTGGAGAAATCTGGGGAACAGCACTTTGGCCAGTGATGATCCTTAACATCCCCAGTGATGGAACACACGTGCCCCCAGCATTAAACACTGAGAAGGACATGACATCAGCTACATGGTCTGCCTCCCAGAAACGTTTAACCCGAATCAAGTTAAGAGGAAACCATCAAACCACATCTGTTGAAGGATAGTCTGAGCAACAGCTCGGACTCTAACAATGTCAATGGGGTGAAAGACATCAGGTTGGAAGTTGTTCTAGATTAAGGCGTGAAAGGCGACTAAATAGATTTGAACCCCATGGCCAAGGTCCTTGATTGGATTTTGGATTCAGAAAGACAAAAATGTATAAAGGACATTATTAGGACAACTGGGGGAGTTTACCCCCAGTTGTCCTAATAATTATTAGTTGTCCTAATCTATTATTGCTTACTAGATATTGAGTAAGAGCACTGTAGTAATGCCTAGGTCTTAGAGTGTGATTATCCTTTTGTGGTCATGCGGGAGAATGTCTTGGCTCATGGCAGATGCGAGAAAGTGAACATTATACCTGCATTAGGGTGGGATTAAGAAATTAATCCCCTGAATTAAGATTAAGAAAAATTTTAAGCTTTCAGTGTGTTTTCAGGTCATCGTTTGTTTTTAAAAAATCAAGAGAGAACATTCGTTGGAGATAGTGATAGCAAATGTCCCCCCACCTTCCTCTGGGCTACTTCTGTGGTGGCCCCTTCTGGAAGGAATTCCTCCCGTAAGAACTGCATGTTGTTCAAGTTCCAGGTGCTGCTCCCCTGGGGCATTTTGTTTAAACCTGAAAGTACGAACACTTCTTCATTTCCTCAATTTAGCCAATGCAGACAGAATACCCCAAGGAACATTGCCCGTAGGTTCAAAAACCTGCCTCTACTACATTCCGGGAGAGAGTTGGACCTGTGAGTTCACGACACCGAATGAATTCAAATCCATTCAGTCCAACAAAAATCTACTCTGAGCCACTAGGGGCCAGGCTTTGCTTCGGACAACACCCCAAATGAAACCCCTTTCCAGCTGTTGGGACCTCGAAACCCAAGGGGCGACGCAGGCGGGACAGACACGTGTTAATTTTGGTGAACCTTACCGATGTAGTCCGACAGGTTAACTTTCAGAGCCTGGATCAGTAACCCTTCCTCCACCAGTTCCTTATACAGAGACTCAATGGTCCTGGTGAAAAAGCAGACCAGCTATTTCACAGGTATACACATAAAACTGGCATTTCCATCAATCACCACATATGCAGAGAACTTTCACCAGATCTATTTCTAAGCACATTTGTATCTACGCAGATAAGTTCATTTTTGGAAGCGTTTCTACCATTTGGGGACATTCTAGGCTTTAAAAACAATACTTTTGCTCATCTACGTGTACATCTGACGTTTCCCATTAATAAGAATTATATCTGTGGGCATCCGAGACCAGCTATAGCTCCTGAAGCCTGCCCTTTCATTAGTCCTTGTGATGGCACAGATATGAATTAGAAATTGCCAATAATAGTAGCGCAATGGGCCCACAATTATATATTCAGTTAGCATCTGCAAGCCGTAGTAGATCATTAATCCTTCGCAAAAATGATGTTTCCTTTTAACCCAATAGCATAATAGTTCAGAAGAAATATCTATAAAGAACAAAGTCTTATAGGGGAACTAATTCTACTACGAAAGAGAAAATGTCTAATGCAGTGAGTGTGATGATTTTTCAGGAGGATGTTAGATAGTTTTCCATGGTGTTTACAGATGTCCAAACCACTTCCCTAAGGGGACCTTGGGCATACAGCCAGCACACTGGTAATTTATACTAATTGAGGAAAAAACCGAGACAGTATCCCACTTAATGAATGAAACTCCCAGTGAAATTAACTGGGGCTTGGCTTATAGGAATCTAGATAGGTCAAGCTCAAATATTGAGTTTAATCCTTTGAGACGTTTTGTCTTCCCTTTTCATTTCTAGGG
>CM053605.1:1768631-1794446 GCA_028646535.1 Procyon lotor | reverse complement strand
CCAATGTTAAAGCACGGAAGGGCCATTTCAGCTCAAAAAAATGAGCATTGGGTATCAAAGTGTGGCCAGTGGAGCTCAAGGCAATGGAAACGTCCCTCGATGAGGCAAAACCCCATCCTTCCCTTCAGTGAGCACCTGTGAAGTGCCTCGGGGGGCCGGGCCGGGATGGGGCAGGAAATGAGAACAGCCTCTGCCCTCCAGGGGTGTCCACACTCCCCCAAAAGTTGGATCAGGTTGCTGTTCCCTGAACAGCTTCTTAAGACCCTCTGCAAAATTTGGGGTGCCTGGGTGGTCTGGTCAGTTAAACATCCAAGTCTTGATTTCAGTTCAGGTCGTGATCTCAGGGTCATGGGATCGAGTCCGGTGTCGGGCTCCACGCTTGGCATGGAGTCTGCTTGGGATTCTCTCTCTCTCTCGCTCTGCCCCACCCCATGCTTGCACATTCTCACCTTCTCTCAAATAAAGTCTAAAATAAAAGAACCCCCCAAATTTTAAACTTAAAGTCACGTGATTTCAGAGGCGATTTCTGTGTCCGACCTTTGGCGTACATCTTTGCAGGCTAGGAGGCCACTCTTTATACAGGACTGCGGCGCGGCCCAGCACTTCCAGGGTGGAGGAGGTGTGCTGGGCAGGGAGGGGTGCCTTTCCCAGGCGGGAGCCGTGGACTTCAGTTGGGACCTACCCTCTGCTCTGGGAGGGCCCTCCATGTGCAGTCCAAGAAGGCTAGAGCACACCTCACCTGTCCGCTGTCAGGTCTTTGTCCTTCTTCCCTCTTTTCCCTTTTTTGACTTTCTTCCCTTTCTTTTTCTGGAAAAAAATGGAAATAGCCAACAACTTAGTAAAAACAAGTGAGCAAGTAAGCTCTAGAACTTAGGTAGCGTGGCTGGTTTTGGTAGTGGTGGCAAGGAATGGGGTGGGAACGGCCACGGTGCACGCTGGGTGTGTGATGGCCGCGTTTTCTTGGATGGGGACTCGGCCTGGGGAACAGCAGGTCGCTTACGTGGGCATGTCCCTGAGTGAGTGGAGAGTGAGGTCATCCCTGTGAAGCCTGCACGGGGCCCCACTGCCAAGAGGCGCTGAGCATTCTGGCTCTCTTCTTGTGGGCTCTCATCTACAAGGGATGAGAGCGCCACGGGCCCAGGCCATCGAGCTGTGCTGGTCTTTGACACCCGATCTCATGCCCTGTTAGCGTTGGGCCCCAGATCTGGTCCCCAGAGGGCTGTGCATTCTGATCACTGTGACAGCTGGGGGACAGTGCCTGGAACGCCATCTCTCAAAAACGGTGCTACTGATTGCTTCACGACTCTGTTTAAACGTCCATCAGTACCTTCCCGCTGTACCCAGGATGCAGTTAAAGTTCAGCATGGTGGACGGTATTCTTCCAGCCGAGCGCTCTTCCTTTCCTGGCTCATCGTCTTTCTCAGACCCCCTTGGGCCACCCATGCTCCCCATCACGCACACTCTCAGGCACTTTCTTACCATCTCAGCCTCTTTCATTCCTCCACCCCCATGTCCTCCTTCGCTCCTTAATTTTACTGCAGTATAATTTATGCTCAGTGAGTATACCCACGTCCGGGCTGATTGACTTTGGCATTTAATTCTTACATATAACCACATGACCAGTGCCCAGGTCAACATCTAGAACTTCGTCTCATCACCCCTGACCTGCTCTCCAGTCTGTGGGTAGGGGTTCCTCTGACTTCACTGTGGATTCACACCTGCCTCCATGGTCGTTCTACATGGAATCCTGCGATGTAAACTCCCTAGATCTGGCTCCTTTCAGCCAATGTATGATTACAAGTGTTACTTCTGTGGTTGCACATAGCATACTTCATGATTTTACCCATTAAAATTTTTATTTTGAGAAAATGGTAGATTCACATGTGTTCATAAGAAATAATACAGCGATCCTGCATCACTTTTACCAGGTTTCTCTCAATGGTGACATCTTAGAACTATCCTTACAAGGACATTGGAACAGTCCAGATATGGAACGTTTCTGTTCCACCAGGATCCCTCAGGCGGCCCTTTCCTGACCCACTCACTTCCCTCCCACGGGCACCCAATCTTTAACCCCCGGAAATCATGAATCTCTCTTCCATTTCTGTAATGTTGTACTTTTGAGAATGTTGTATCAACAAAAATCACAGGGTATGTATCTTTAGCTTTTCACTTGTTATAATTCTTGGGAAATTTGGCCAGCTCATTGTATGTATTTTTTTTTTTAAAGATTTTATTTATTTGCCAGAGAGATCACACTGGTTGTTCTTTTTTATTGTTGTTTTCAGTTTTGAGTTATTATGAATTAAGGTGCCATGAATTCAGTTTTGAGTTATTATGAATTAAGGTGTGTGTGTGTGTGTGTGTGTGTGTGTGTGAGAGAGAGAGAGAGAGAGAGAGAGACTTTGTTTTCCTGGGATAAATGCCCATGAGTGCAATAAATTGTTGGGTTCATAGTAGTTGCATATTTGGTTTGCAAAGAAAGTGCCAAACTGCTTTTCAGAGCACCCCTACCATTTCACATTCCCACCAGCAATGTATGGGTGATCCAGTTCCTTCCCATCCTCTCCAGCAATTGGTGTTGCCGCCCTAAAGAGTATGTGCTGACTTCTCATTGTGATTTTAATTTGCATTTCCCTCATGGCTAGGGACATATTTTCCTGTGCTCATTTACTCTCTGTATAGCCACACCAGGGAAATGCTTCCTTGTGTCTTCTGCCCATTTTCTAACTGACTGTTTCTTAGCTGCAGAGTTTTGAGAGTTCTTTGCTCTATGTTACTAGCTCTTCCTCAGATAACGCTATCTGCATATATTTTCTCCTTTCATATAGTGCTCAAAAAATATTTATTGAATGAAAAAAATTAATAAAGATAGTCTGTCCCCCAAGCCTAATTTTGGATCTACAAATAACAGGAGAATGCATTTAGAATGAATTTAGAATGAGACATCCAATTGCTAATCAGACCCTGTACACTTCCATCTTATAGAAAAATCAACATGAAACTATAACTCATAGGAAGGTTGCTTGGTGAATATGGAATCAACACGGGAGGTGGCCGGATGCTATGAATTGCTGCTGATGCTATACTGTGACATCCTGAGGCACACATTTAGCTTATAGGGATCAATCTTCATGGGAACTAGATTTGCCTAATTTATTTGATAATATGTATTGAGGACTTGCTTTGTGCCAGAAAGGGTGAACGAGCAAAAAAGACAATCATACAGTGCCTGCACTTACAGTCCTTCAGTAGACTCAGGAAAGAAGATACCAATAAAATGATCTCACTAGTAAGTACAACATTAAAACTCTGATTGTCAGAAGACCTAATACACAGTGCCATGTATATGCAAAGAAGGCAGACCTGCTGTGGATGGCTCAGAAGGCTTCCTTGAGGAAAAAGGGCTTGGACTGAGACCTAAGGGATGAGTAGGCGTTAACAAAGCTAGGGATTGGGGGGCATGGGAGTAAAGATGGTTCTTGAGCGAGAACAGTATGTGCAAAGGCCCCGTGGTGGGGAGGATCACAGTGGGTTTGGAGGACAAAGAGGAAGGTCAGGGTGCTAGATTGTAGCTGGGAAGGGAGAGTGGGTGAAGAGCTTGGGGAAGAGGACACTGGCCAGGTCAGACAGGCCCTTTAAGCCTGGCTGAAGATTGTCATCTTTATTCTCAAAGGATTAAAATGTCATTGAACAGGTTCAGCATGGAATGATAAGATCAGATTTGTATTTTGAAAGGAAGACTCAGATTGCTTATAATCTCTGATCAAGTCACTTTCTCTGGAAGATGACAGATTAGTATTGCCTAACTCTATTCCTCCGAGTCTTTCTCCTCCTTCTTTTCTATGACTACTCCCCTTCTGCTAATGGTCTTCGTGAGGATGGGGATTTGGTATAGTTAAGTTTCAGTTAACGAAATTTAAACCACATTATGTCTCCAAAGTGTATGTCTAAGTCACTGGATTAGAATTTGGGACACTCAAAACTCCACAGTTATGCAATTACCATCAATCTATTGGGGTACCCTAAGCACACCCACTGCATGTTAAGCCAGCTTAATTCCAAGAGGGAAATTCACAGCGACCCCTCCCTGTGACATAACTTGAGTCATAACATGGAAAGTGCACATGAGAGCATCCTCATTAAGCTTCAGTGATGTATCCTCAAGGAAGGGACAAAGAACTCTCAAGGACATTCGGGGGTCGAACTGAAAAGTCAGAGTTGAACTGTGAAACTGTAAACTCAATACAAAATGGATCAGGATAGCGCCATCCGAAAGGGACTGGCTGAACTAGGCCCTCCTATAGCTGGATGTGTGGAAAGTTCTAAGAGAGTACACGAAGGGCGAGAGGGTAGGTCAGCCGTGGAACCCCGAGAAAGCCACCAAAGGGGCAAAGGTTGCCCCTCCACCAGCTGACACTGCCCGAGAGGGGAAGTCTGGCCTCTCGCCGGAGGGTTCTGGCCCCGGGGCAGGGCTGGCTCTGGAATGAAAGCGGAAGTGGGGGTCTAGTTCTTTCCTCCTGCGCACCTCCTCTGCTCCCACGTGAGCCTCCTCTGCTCCCACGTGACTACCACATACACACTGCTGACACCAGCGTGTGTTTCCCCCACCAAGCAACACCGGGGGCCCCATAATTTGACTCCATTCTGATACGACCTACTTGGAAATAGCACCCGATCCCTCAGGCTGAGGGCTCCATCCCGCAGGACCACTCCCCCACCCCCCACGATCTCAAGCCCGCATCATCACCTGGCTTCTGACCCACCGGCTGTAAACCTGAGGTTCCCACGACCCCTTCCTTGAGTTCAGTTCTTCGCTCCAGTGGCTCAGGGAACCCGGACTCAGCACCGGGCCCCCGGGCGGCGCTCCTGCTCATGATTCAAATCTGTATTGGCCTCATCCCTCCCACACTTGCTCACTTCTCACCTTTTTGCCTCCTTTCTTCTTTGCTGCTTTGACTGGATACTCCTTTACTCTGTCCACAGCCAGTTTCAAGTTTTTTAGTTCCTGTCGCATTAGCTCATCCACCTAGACGAGTACAAGACACAAACTTTTGAGTGACTCTGTGTGCCTCGTGTTCTCTTTGTGAAGCTTAAAAACAGCTTAAACTCTGGGTCGGTCATGGGTGGGAAATGGTGAAGACGCCCAATGGCGGCCGCTGATGACCGTCTTTGTGCAAAGTGCGGTGTTACCTGCACTCTGATCTCTGACTCCAGTTCCTTCCGTTTCTCCTGTTTGATCAGTTCTGGGTCATAGTCCTGGGGGAAATTCCACGACTCATCTTTATTCTTCCACAGGTCTGTGGTCCGGAAGGATCAAGAAAAGGAAAATGATTTTTTTTTTTTCAACGTGACGATGAATGAAAACTATTATTGCAATATAAAACACAAGTCTAATTTTCTATTCTGTTGCCTGGAATATAAGTTCGAATAAAATAATCATGAGATTATTGATGGCAGAGCGATGAGACCCATGTGCTTCCTCCTCCCCCCAGCTTCCCAAATGGGAAAAACGTGCTTGTATAACATCTAAAAAAATGAAGAACAAAACTGCTAATGTGAAAACATAAAATGAAAAGTATGATACAAGTGGTATTCTTCCATGACTATAACCATGTAAAAAACAATACATTAATTGTGGGATTATGTAATTAGACAAATGTGGGTTGACTCTTTTTGTAATATGGTTTATATTACTTTCATTTTTCAAATGATTCACTAAAATGTAAAAGATTTTTTGCTGGCTGGATCCACCAGTGATTGACCCCAGCCCCTTGTTAAAAGACAACACCGAACGTAGAAGTACCCGTGACTTCCCCCGATGGCTCTATTTTTGAACTACTTTTTGGCTGTGTTTGAAATCATACATGTTTTACATTTCCCTTTTGCCTGGCCCTGGCAGTGAAGAGGCTGGTTAGAGAAATGTGACCTTAGAGGAAATAAGGATAATTTTGTATCACTGGAAAAAATTGAACTAAAGCTCATTTCTCAGGGGGGGAGTTCCAAATGTGTGCCGAGGTACAGCTCAGCTGGATCCTGGCACTGGGACATGGGGTGGTGTCCTATGGAAAATGAGAATTCTCCGTCTGGGAAATGAGATCTTTTCCCAGAATCTGTGTTCAGAATGTGATGGAAACTTGCCAGAACTCAACCTGCAATCACCACCCAGCTTGGCTATGCCACTGGGAGCTCATCCTTAGGATAATGATGCCCTTCAACTTGGGGAGACAATGGAGGGTCACGGGGACCGGGCAGAGGCTTCCCTATACTTGTCCGATGATGGCTACCATTTGGGAAGAAGGGGGACAGTGCAGGGCTGGACGGTAGTGAGCATGTGAATGAATGGGCAGAGGTTTCTCAGCCATGACCTTCCCTATGGACACAGCAAGAGGACCCTGAGACTGGCCAGGAGTTTGTCCCCCTGATGCAGCTGACTGAGAAGGGAGGGACAGTCATCGTCACAGACAGAGACATAGATCTAGATGCTGTGGAGAGCAAGGGGTGTCAACCATGAAGACCGAGAGTGGAGAAGGTGCCTGGAGAGACACCTGGGCAAAGAAATGTGTAGAGGGTCAAATCTGCAAATCAATCACAGGGGTCGTGGGTCAGCAAGAGAGACCAGAGATGAAAGAAAGGACAAGATGTGGTGTGACCCAGGAAAAGCTGCAGATCCTGGAGAGACAGACGGTCAGCATAGCAAGGAGATTCCGATGCATGACTCAAAGTTGGCCGATGGGCACAAAAAATTGCCCCAAGGGCTTTGGCCATCTGATGCCTGCTCAGGGGATGCAGCCCACAGCTGGGGTCAGGTGGAACCCCTGTTCTACTCCTTGTCTGCTGTTGGTCTTGCAGTCTCCATCCTCCTGACTGACAGTTCCTACTTCTTGAGGGAGAGGGGGACTCTGCAGGACAGCTGTGCCAAGAGCAGACAATTGTCAGCAAAAGGAAAACAATGGGTGCCTGGGGACCAGTGCATGTGTCATCTCAAGGTCATCAGTCAGGACCTGTGGACAGGAAAACTATAGGAAGATGGGATGTAGCGACGCAACTCCAGGTCTCTAAAAGTGTGGAAGCTCTAGGCTGAAGACCCTCCAATGCCCCCAGTGGCTGGCATGGAAATTTCCAGAAGTGGAAATGGTCACCCCAAGGTGTTGTCACACACAGGTCAGGCAGGCCCACATCACTCCCAGGGTGTCCCGTGGAACAGAGTGTTGGCCAGAAAGGAGCCTATCTGGAATTCGAGTCCAGCGAGGGCTCTCAGCCTCCCCCGGCTTCCCGTCAGAGAATCAAGGGGTGGGGGGTGGCCAGGCAGGGCTCTGCCACGGTCACGGCCTATGGTGACACAAATCTGGGGGGACAGATTTTGGAAAACGAGGATGATGAAAGGGCCCCAGTTTCTTCGGGGTGGCTACTGTAGACTTACAAGAAACAGGCAGGAACCAAGTGACAGACATGGTACGATTTTCAGGGAGCCGATTCACCCATGTGTCTTTTCCCCATCTGAGTGGCCACGTGACAGGTGGCCCCGTCTTCGGGGCAGAGATGATGGCCAGGGATGATGGGGCACATGTCTCCCGGATGCCTGCCTGTCCGTGGGATGACCCCAGAGGTGAGGATGTCATCACCCGGGTGGGGCAGGTGGCCGGCCTGGAGCAGAGTTCACATCTCCATGAAAACCAAGGGGGAGAAGACCCAAAAAAGACTGGATGGAGGCCACTCCTGACGGGAGTGGGCACACAGGAAATTGCTAGAAAGCTAGGAGCTGAATTTTTATTATTTTAAATAATCACTCCGTGACTGAGAAGCCTGTCCTGTGTTTTACAGTCAGGGAATGAAAAACACTGCAATGCATAAACTGCCTGTATCAGCCCATTGATGTAAAACATGTTTTAAGTCATTAATTGAGTCTATTCTTGGCCCTAAACCCCTCTAGCAGGTGGATTTTTGGTTGGCCTCTAAGGTGCGTGTTCACCCAAGGAAGAACTAAGTAGTTTACACTTCCCTTATTTGAAGGTAACTGTGCTTTCTCAGCGCTTTTCCTGAAATGCCCATGAATGTAAATTGCAGAAAACTTCAAAACGCATGAAAACTACAAGGCTTTTTCTTCCGTGTTTGAAATTGTAAGCTCCCCTCCTTGAAAACACTGTGAAGGGTTTAAATGTGTTAAAATATGCTATTTACCAGTAACTCTTGTTTACCAGATGTCCCCCTCCCACGATCATTAAATCTCCCACAGCAAAGCTCACCTGTTTTTATTAAGATAATTTTAAAGCAAAATAGCTTTGCTGAGGCGAGGAAGCTACTTTGCTTTCTCACTAGACTTGCTAAAATCTGGAAGTGGTGCGTTTCCTAAAGAAAGGGATGCAGACCATTGGCCAGGAGGGAACATGAGGCGATTATTTATGTAAAAGCATCTCGTAACAAATTCTCATTCTGCAGTTGTAACTGTGTCTCACCAATAAAGCAGTGCTTAGTGGCCTTTGCTGATTTCACCTCGACCGCCCTTTGAATGGTCCCGGTTTTGCGTGGAAATTTTGCTTTTCTCATGACACTTGGGCACAGGGCACCTCTCAATCCCTTCAAGAATTTCATGGACATTTACAAATGCAGGAAGCTTTTCAGGGTCCTCAAAGCGCTAACAACTGCCCCAGCAGCCTGCATCCCCGGAGTGTGAAAAGCTGGCCCGGGCAGTTTCTCACGTAGGGGGGCGATTAAAATGCTAATGTCTTATTTGAAAAGGAAACCTTTGATTTTTGAGAAAAGATTTCTAAGATGAAGACATTTAATTTCTTTAAAAGACCAGAGACCTCACAGATGACACAGGAAACGCTACAAACCCAGCTAGGAAAATGGCCCTTCACGTTTCCTGCTCCCAAGTGACCATTGCTTGGTTCTTTTTTTTTTTTTAGCCTTAATGGAAACAGATATTCTACAAAGAGCGTAATGGAAACATATTACACAAACGGTGTGGAAAGTCTCAAGAGCTTTCCTGAGTGGGTCAGCAGGTCGCAAACCTCGGTTTCCCACGGGAACCTCTGATTTCCCCCAAGTTAATTTTTGCTTTTATCAAAATAATACACGCACATTGTTTTAGACCAGGTTGGAGAATATGGAAGGGGTTATAACAAAAAACTGTCTAATTCTGCCTTCCAGAGAAATTGCCCAATTTCCTCTGTATACAGAATACAGAAATTCATTCCTGCATTCATTCATTCATCTCAAATTGTGTGGAATAGTTTCAGATTCATCCGTAAATCTGATGTATTCGTAAGTCTAATTCATGACTTGACGGAGCCTGATTATGGGGCAGGCACTGTTCTCAGGGTGGGCAGACAGCGGGGTGGGGGGGCTGCCATCCGGGACCACATCTCCCCGTCTCCCCGCGGGCAGGCAGGGAACACCCCCACCCCCATCAGATGGAGGTAAGTAAAGCAAGGCAGGCACAGGGTGAGGCTGGAGACAAAGGTCTCAGGGAAGGCCTGCAGGGACCAGCATTGCAGGCAAGGGGAACCGATGGCACCAGGTCCCTGAGGTGGGAGTGACTGGCTTGCTCGAGGAGCATGGAGCCCACGACAGGCGGGAGTGAGGCCAGTGAGAAGCGGTGTAGCTTTCCAAGAGCTCTTTGAGCTGTGTCTCTGTTGTTAGACCCTCATCATTGCTCACACGGCTACTTCTTGACTTAGGAGTTGAGACAGGAGCTCCTGACTTCCTGTAATGGCAGAGGAGGGCCTGGAGGAAGGCCTTCACCTTCCTGTCGTGCCCCTTACTCTCTCCTGCTAGTTATTTCAGAGGGAGCCAGGCCCTCCACGTGCTGAGGGAAACTGCTGCCCGAGGGAGGACTTCAGCAGAACATGAACTGGCCAGTAACCTGATGTGTTCGAAGGTGCAGACTATGACCTTGGCGGGTGGTGATCGGTGTGTAGAATATGAAGCTATGAGAGTGTCTGTAAAGAGCAAAAGAAATGTGGCACAAAGTAGTGTGTGAACGAGGGGCCGCGCCTGTTGCGGACACATCTGGGTTCCGGTGGCATCCACAGCACTCCCGTGACCCCGCCGTGGGATGCATGCGGCTCCTAGCTGGCCCTTGGGTGTTGTTACCACCAGCCTAATTTGCATAAGCCACTCAACTTGTGCCCCTGTCCCGCCCCATCCACCTCCACCACATCCAGTAGGTTGTGAGTAGGTTGACGGTGGGCGCCATCTTTGTATCTCCGTGGTTGCCTTGCATCTGGCACACTGGACACAGTGGTTGTTGAATGAAGACATAAAGGCATGAATGTGTCTGATAGTGATTGCTCTGCACTGTGGTTTGTAGTAATTTGAGGCCCCTGCCCCTCGATGTTTATAGCAGCAATGTCCACAATAGCCAAACTATGGAAAGAGCCCAGATGTCCATCGACAGATGAATGGATAAAGCAGATGTGGTTTAGATGCACAATGGAATATTACTCAGCCATCAGAAAGGATGAACTCTTGCCATTGGCAACAATGTGGATGGAACTAGAGAGTATTACGCTGAGCAGAATAAGTCAGTTGGAGAAAGACAAATACCGTATGATCTCACTCACATGTGGAATTTAAGAAACAAAACAGAGGCTCATAGGGGAAGGGAAGGAAAAATAATGTAAGATGAAACCAGAGAGGGAGATCAACCATAAGAGACTCTTAAGCACAGGCTGGAGGGGAGGTGAGTGGGGGGATGGAATCACTGGAGGAGGGGCATTGTGAGGGCACATGATGTGACCACCAAGGGTGTATATGCAACTGATGAATCACTAACCCCTACCCCCGAAATTAATAATACACTATAAGCTAACTAACTTGAATTTAAATAAAATATTAAAGAAAAAGATTCGACTTCTCAAACTTGAGTGGCAGCGCGTGTTCTAATAGAGGGGTCTTTGGGTTACTTCTCGAGGTTGTGAAGATCAGATGAGATGAGCATGGAAAACACAAAGGCTTGTGTGTTTTGGGTGTCTAATAACGTGAGGTTACTGCTTTGACCTCCTTCCTCCCCAATTAAAACAGCTGCCCAATCCTGCCGATGTCCCGCCCCCCACCCCGGTTCGGTACCGTGTGCGGGTGGGACCCTTGGCAGTAGTGGAACGTGAGAGAATTTCAGGGGGTGCACAGATGTTTTTCTTTTATACAACTACCATCTCAGACCTGAAACGACGTGGATATTTGCAGCTAAGGGTGAGGCTCAATGTATTGGGGTAAAAACCATGAGTCAATGAAAAAATATGTGAAGTAATTAGTAGTACCCGTGCTGTCCAGATAAGACCAGAATCAGGGAGGAAGCCCATGTGTGACTGACGTTTGGAAATATCCTACTCCACGTCCCTACTGCATTTTTGAGCAATTACCAAAGCGGACCAATGCCCGGGGTCATCGTGGCAGGTCACTCTGCGTTGAGTTCATCCTGAGGGTGGAGTGAAGCCAAAGGAGCTGAGTAATTGTTCCAGCAATTGTAACAGAAATGTCTGAAAGACCAACTCCTACGGTTGCAGCCCCCCTCACATTCTAGCTACTATGCTAATGACGCTGAACAATGGACAAAAGAGTTCTGTGTCGTCTGCGGGCACCTGTCTCGGTCTGACAGGATTAAGACATCTTATTGTACATCTGGTATTGATTTTCTTAATTTCAACAATCCAGGCCAATCCCTTTCATTGCCAGCAAGAGAATGTTCAGCTGAAGTCTTACGGGTGCGAAAACAGAATGGAGGGTTTGATTGTGTTCTTGTACTGTTTGTAGCTGGCCCTTTTACCGATCCTATGCCTTTACGAGACTCAAAGAAATTCTAAAATAGAGATGGACAGAAGGTCTGGGCTATGAGCTGCATGTTTTCAGCCTGTCCTGACCGAGCGCCTGATTCTTGCCCACACGGGCTGGGTGCCAGGGCCAGGGGTCAGGCTGGGCGGGCCGGGTGACTCCCCAGCAGCCCCGCATGGTCTCCTAAACCAACCTTTGTACACATTATTTTCTTCCTCCATCGTGGGAAGGAAAACACTTGGTGACATTTTCCAGCCCTCATCTTCTTCCTGTTAAAAAAGAATGAGATTTCTGTTAATTACAGGGCTGCCGTATCTGTCCGGACGAGACAGTACAAGGCACACACATCCTGACGACTGGACTATCGTAAAGCACACAGGCTCTTTCTTGGTTTATGAACATGCCCAGCCCCTGGGCACTTTCCCTGCTGGCCAGTCTGAGCAGGGAGTGTTTCGTCCACCAACAGGGCACAGATGGTTCTAGAAACTTGGCTCTATCTGCAGGCTCACTGAGGGGCTCCTGTTTCAGTCACCTCTCTGGAAGTACCCCATGCCCTAAGTTGGGTCCTCTTGTCTGACGGTCTGGTTCCTTTGCTCTGAAAGCTGATTCCCAGCCTGAGTCCTCCCACCGCCCTCCAGCAGCTTGTAGGTTCAAATGTCAGACTGGTCACTCAGTGGCTTTCAGATAATCTGATTGTTCCCTCAGGGTCTGTGTCCTGGGGGTGGGGGTGGGGCTGCTGTGATTTGGAAGAGGCTGATCATTTCCCTCTCAACTAGGAGTGAAATTATACTCCAATTCCAGATCCAGAAGTGGAAACTGGCCCAGGAGCTCTCATTACTTATTAACTGTATTTTGAAATAAAAGTGCTCTTTAACAGACGAATGGATAAAGAAGATATGGTCCATATATGCAATGGAATATTATGCCTCCATCAGAAAGGACGACTATCCAACTTTTGTATCAACATGGACGGGACTGGAAGAGATTATGTTGAGTGAAATATGTCAATCGGAGAGAGTCAGTTATCATATGGTCTCACTTACGTGCTGAGCATAAAGAAAAACACGGAGGGCATTATGAGAAGGAAGGGAAGGGGGGATGGGGGGAAATCAGAGTGGGAGATGAACCACGAGAGACTGTGGACTCTGAGCAACAAACTGGGGGTTTTGGAGGGGAGGGGGCGGTTGGGTGAGCCTGGTCGTAGGTATTGAGGAGGGCACGTATTGCATGGAGCATTGGGTGTGGTGCATGAACAATGAATCTTGTAACACTGAAAAAATAAAATAAACATATTTGGAGGGAAAAAAAGTGCACCAAAGAAAGTGATAGTTCATTGCAAAAAAGACAAAAAAATCCAAAAAACAAAAAAAACAACAAACATCTCCTAACTATTTTCAAGCTCACATTTAGAATGTCATTTTACTTTTCTGCTCGCTTTTCTCTCCACTCACTGAGATTAAGAATCAAAGTTACTCATGACTTTTCGGGATTTGGACCACTGCTCCTTTCCGGAAATGGTGGTTTTTGAGCATTTCGGGTAGAAGGAAACGTAGAGAAAACTCACACACCTTCTCATCAGAGGAATGCATTTTCACATAAAACTTTCCGTACAGTTTCAGGCAGTCTATCCTTGGGGTCTCTGTTTCCTAGGTTAAGGGTGCCCGTCTCCTCTGGACCTCAGCATCTTCTCACTTGCTCTTACTTTCCTCTCTCGGTGCCCCTCAGTGGACACAGAAGATGCTCAATATGGACCTTTCCATGATGACATCCTTATTCCCGATAATAGCCTGTGGAAATTCACAACACTCACGTCTCCATCTTTGTGGAATAGCACAGAATTTCGTTTGAAATCCCCTCAAATAATAGAAGAATGTGGTTCACTCAGCGGTTCAGTCTGGGGCACCTCCTGGGGCCAGGCCGTTGGAGGAGGGACACTGGGATCACAGAAAGGCTGGGCGGCCCCCTGGACAAACAGAAGCTTTTAAAGCTAGCGGCGCTGTATGTGGGTGCTAAGCTCTTCCCAAGATTTAGCATGAAGTTAGAACGTAGAGAAGACTCCTCAGGATTCACATGATCATATGTTCCAGCAGGTAAAATCCTTTTAAAATAGTTTTAAAATAGTTCTAAATGGCTTGGAAAATAACAGAGAACAGGGTTGTAAGGATGGACTGCACAGCGCTCCTTTTCTGGCTCCTGAAGCCAACGTGACGTCCACATGGCCGACTTGTCAGGCAGACGGTGTAACTTTGATACTGAAAGCACACTTGCAAAGATGGCTATTGGTTTGCAGAGAATGTCCTCCTGACACCAGCATTCCCCTCTGTCACATCGTCTTACCAGGGATCTCCTCACTTGCGATCTTGACACTTTTAGAGATGGTTAGCAAACCAAAGATCCAAAATAAAGATAATTTTTTGCTGTTGAATTTTGAGAATTCTTTATATATTCTAGATGCAAGTCCTCTGCTAGATCTATAGCTTGCAAACATTTTCTCCCAGTTCATAGACTATCTTTTCATCCTCTTCCCAGAGCAAAAGTTTTTTTATTTGCAATGAAGTCCCATTTATCAATCTTTCCTTCTATGTATACTTTTGGCATCAAGTGAAAGAACTGTGTGCAGAGCCCTAGACCTTGAAGATTTTTCCCATGTAAAAATGTGAGTCCATGATCCTTGTTGAGTTAATTTTTGTAGAAGGTACAAGATAGATGTTCCTTTTCTTGTCTAGGGGATGAAAACATTGATTCTTGTCAAGCCCATCTCTGAAGGTGTTTATGGTGCTTTTATGTTTCCCCTTTACTAGCTCTGAAGGTGGAAACCCCTAGACCAGTCTCTTGGCTTCTGTCCTTCAGCATCTCAATATGGAGGGTCACAGATGGATCCAGATATGAAATTGAAGACTTCCATTTTCCAACGTTCCTTTCCTTGCAAAGTTGTTTGATGAAATGGCCAAATGAATGTAAGATTGCCAACCATGGTTATTTTATTTCATTTTAGAGAGAGAGAGCACACGCATGTGACCTGGGTGGGGGGGAAGGGGGACAGCGAGAGAGGGAGAGAGAGGATCTCAAGTGGACTTCCTGATGAGTGCAGAGCCCGACTTGGGGCTCGATTTCATACCTTGAGATCATGACCTGAGCTGAAATCAAGAGTCAGATGCCCAACTGACTGAGCCACCCAGGTGCCCCCACGGTTATTTTACTTTACGATGTTGCTCTGCACAATTACAGAGACTCTCTCTTTCCTCCTGCCGCCAGCCCCACAGTAAATTGGAAATCCAAGGAGGAACACCAAAGCCTACAAGTTCTCACCCTTAAACTTCCTTCCAGTCACTCCAGGTTCAAATGTCTCAAGACTCTACAGGGACACTCATTAATCCTGAGTCCTGAATAACAGAGTGTCTAAGGGGAGCTCTCTTCTGCTGCACTAGGGTCAGGGGGAGAGAGGTTTTGGGCAGGCCACTCCGAGACACATTTATGTGGATGGAGGTGACTCCAGGAAGGGGAGATGGGAGGGGAAGCACTCATAAAAGGGTGACCATGGGTCTTTGTGACTAGGGAAGTATGTTACCGTACTGCTGACTATGAGCCCCAGTCTTCTACCATCAGCTGGATGTACCTTTCCTTCTTCATTATTTTCAGAAAAAATCAACAAGGTAAACAGAACTCACTTGCTTCGATCTTGACCTTGTGAATGATGTTTGGCTTTAAATGCATCCTCCCGTGTGCGTGGATGCAAACGTCTGAGGGGCTCTGGCCCCTGGGCCACACTTGTCCTTAGGTGGGACCTGGACTTTCACTAACCCTGCTTTTCATCTCGTGGCACTCCCAGCCTGGACCTAATGCTCTCCCTGTCTCAGTTACTTCCTCACCCATAGGCCATCCCAACCATGGCCATGAACCATAAACCTTAGACTACAATTCATACAACTCAGGTCTGCTCAAGTCACTATCCCTGGGATGACTCTTGTCTCCTCTAGAAGGTTGTGCCCCCAAAACTATGGCTGCTCCAAGCTTTCCCGGCCCCACATTACAGCCTGTCCCTGGAGTCTGTCATCCCTGCTCTGAAGTTGCCTTCTGGTTCTCTGGTTCAGCAATTGCCTGGAATCCTGCTGGGAGTCCCTGGTCCCTGTCCAGCCTTCTGGTCTACCCACCACCAGACCCCTGTCAACAGCCACTCTGCAGCCATGTAGGCTCATTTGTAGCAATCTTGTGGGCTGATGAGGCTTGTACTCCTGTGATATTTTGACAAGAGTCTATTTTCCATTTATGGAGGTGAGTGGAAATATTTAGATAATCCTCAGTTTTTTGTTTTTAATATGAGGTCTTTCCCAAGTTTTCTGACTACATATGGACTAGCAATTGAGAAATGACCACATTTATAAAAATACCTGAAGGATAATCCCACAGCTGTGCCGCCGTGAAACAGTGTTAGGGGTGAGTCAGTCATGCAGGCTGAACAAAACTAGTTTCCTCTCTCCCCTGCCTCACCCTTTACCCAGGATGAATAATAGGTGCCTTTTTCTACAGGTCAAAATACCAACTCTCATACAAAGATTCTGAATAGCTTGTCTCAAGAATGCTTCTAGATGCCTTGGGATTGATGGTAAAATAAGATTTTTAAAAGTTAATAGAAGAGATAATTTGACCTCAAAGATGAGTAGCAATATAATGTAAGTATATTGATTTCATTAGAGATTACCATCTATGATCACATTGTCACTGTGTAGACCTGTACCCATCATGAATAAATTCAGGTCTAAGTAACTGTGAAGGATTTTGCCCTTCATTTGCAACTACTTCATAAATGCTGATGTACTCAAACTTCACTTTTTGTCTCAAACTGTTCATCACTAAATGACTCTTTAATAGCTAGTTAATAAAATACCTTCACTCAACAAAGACCAGATTGTATTGCTGATAATTTCAGATTTTTTATGGAACAAGCTTCATTAACAGTGAATTTTTAATTAGCAAGTGTCAAACTCCCTAATGCATATTTAGAGGAAGAGAATGCTTAGAATAAAATTGAAATGCTTCCAATTGTCCTTATTCTTAGGCACGGCTTCAAAATCATCCTGTAGACTGAGAGGAGGGCTTTAAAAATTAACTATCAAGTAAGCTCTCTGATTTTTTCTGCAAGAAGTGAGAATATTTGGGGCACAAGCAGAGAAACAGGTGGCCTTATGGGTTGGGTTCCCTGGAAACACTCGGATAGAGGCCGTGCAGGTGGTTTACTGGGGACACCACCCACGGGGATGGAGGGAGAGAAGCAGCACTGGGCAGAGAAGCTGATGCAACTGGGCTGTAATGCGCTTGGGTGTGAGCTGTCAGCTGACCCCATGGGGAGCCCAGGAGCTAGGAGAACGCTTCAAAGATGTCCCGATGTGGGGTCTGGGTCTTTGTACCCGAGCATGGCTATCCTCGGATGCAGCTGTTCGGGTGGGTGGTGTGACTTTGCATGAAGCAGCTCCTTTAGACCCAGAACAATTCCTGGGGAGGAATTCGGTGAGGAGTCAGCACAACAAACTGGCTGGTTGGGGACTAAGCTGGGGACTACAGTGGAGTGGGTTGTGCCAGAGTGAGCAGTAAGAGGTCTCTCTTCTTTTGTTCATAGCAATGGAACATGGTGAAGGAGAGGGACAAAGACAGATGAGGGAAGTTGGAAGATTTCTGCTGATCATGGTGCAGAAGATGACACTTGCAAAAGGAGGCAACTGCTCCAGCTGGGTGGCTGCAGTCATGCAAGGAATTTTTAACAAAATATCGGCTTTCATAAATGCAAAATGTTGCATTTATGTGGAGTTTGGATATTTTTTTAATTTACATTCAATTAGCCAACCTATAGTACAATGTTAGTTTCAGATGTAGAGTTCAATAATTCATCAGTTGCCTATAACACCCAGTGCTCATCACATCACATGCCCTTCTCAGTGCCCATCACCCAGTGACCTCATCCCCCTAGTCCCTCCCCTCCAGCAACCCCCAGTTTGTTTCCTATAGTTAAGAGTCTCTCATGATTTTTCTCCCTGCCTGCTGCCTTCCCATTCAGTTCTTCCTCCATTCCCCTATGATCCTCTGCACTGTTTCTTATATTCCACATATAAGTGAAACCATATAATTGTCTTTCTCTGATTAACTTACTTTGCTTAGCATAATACCCTCTAGCTCCATCCGCATTGATGTAAATGGTAAGTATTCATCTTTTCTGATGGCTGAGTAATATTCCATTATATATATATATATGGAATATATATATTTATATATATAGATATATATTTATATATATAAATTGTGCCAGAGTGAGCAGTAAGAGGTCTCTCTTCTTTTGTATATATATTTTATATATACACATATGTATACACATTATATACATATATTATGTATATATGAGATATATGACATATATACATATATATACACACATACATATATGTATATTACATATCTCACATCTTCTTTATCCATTCATCTGTTGATGGACAAGAGACTCATTTTAGACCCAAACATGCCTCCAGATTGAAAGCGAGGGGGTGGAGAAATATTTATCGTGCTAATGGACAGCAAAAGAAAGCTGGGTAGCAATCCTTATAACAGAAAATTAGATTTTAAACCAAAGACTTTAGTAAGGGAGTAAGAGGGACACTATATCATACTTAAAGGGTCTATCCAACAAGAAGATCTAACAATTATAAATATTGATGCTCCTAACTTGGGAGCAAATATATAAACCAAAGAAACATATTGACAATAATATAATAACAGTAAGGGACTTTAATACCCTACTCACAGCAATGGACAGATCATCTAAGCAGATGATCAGCAAGGAAACAAGGGCTTTGAATGACACACTGCACCAGATGGACTTCACAGGTATATACAGAGCATTCCATCCTAAAGCAACAGAATACATACTCTTCTCAAGTGCACATGCAACATTCTCCAGAATAGACCACAAATTGGGTCACAAATTAGGTCTCAATCAGTACCAAAAGACTGGAGTAATTCCATGCATATATTCAGACCACAATGCTTTGAAACTTGAACTCAATCACAAGGGGAAATCTGGAAGGAACTCAAATACTTGGAAGTTAAAGAGCATCTTACTAAAGAATGAATGGATCAACGAGGAAATTAAAGAACTAAAAAAATCATGGAAACAAATGAAAATGAAAATACAACTCTTCAAAACCATTGGGACGCAGCAAAGGGTGCCCAAGAGGGATGTACATAGCAATACAAGCCTTTCTCAAAAAATTAGGGAAGTCTCAAATACACAAGCTAACCTTACACCTAAAGGAGCTGGAGAAAGAACAGCAGATGAAGCCTAAACCAAGCAGGAAGAGAGGAATAATAAAGATTTATTAAAGATAATAAAGAGAGGAATAATAAAGATAGAGGAGAAATCAATGAAATAGAAACCAAAGAACCAAAGAACAGTAGAACAGATCAATGGAACTAGAAGCTGGTTCTTTGAAAGAATTAACAATATCAATAAACCTCCAACCAGACTTACCAAAAACAAAAAACAAAGGACCCAAATTAATAAAATCATGAATGAAAGAGGAGAGATCACAATCAACACCAAGGAAATACAAACACTTTTAAGAACATATGAGCAACTATATGCCAACTGATTAGGCAATCTAGAAGATATGGATGCATTCCTAGAAACTTGTAAATGACCAAAACCGAAACAGGAAGAAATGGAAAACCTGAACAGACCCATAACCAGCAAGGAAACTGAAGCAGTAATAAATAAATCTCCCAACAAATAAAAGCCCTGGGCCAGATGGCTTCTCAGGGGGAATTCTACCAAACATTTAAAGAACTAATACCTATTCTTCTGAAGCTATTTCTAAAAACAGAAATAGAAGGAAAACTTCCAAACTTATTCTATAAGGCCAGCATTACTTTGATCCCCAAACCAGACAAAGAGCCCACCAAAAAGGAGAACTACAGACCAATATCCCTGGTGAACATGGATGCCAAAATTCTCACCACGATACTGGCCAATAGGATCCAAGAGTACATTAGAAGGATTATTCACCATGACCAAGTGGGATTTATTCCTGGGCTGCAAGGATAGTTCAACATTCACACATCAACTGATATGATACATCACATTAATAAAAGGAAGGAAAAGAACCATACGATCGTCTCAACAGATATAGAAAAAGCATTTGACAAAGTACAGCATCCTTTCTTGATTAAAACTCTCCACAGTGTAGACATAGAGGGAACATACCTAAATATCATAAAAGCCATCTATGAAAAGCCCACAATTAATATCATTTTCTTTTCCTGTAAGATCTGGAGTTTGGGTATTGTCATTGTATATCCACCATCCTCCTTTCTCCCCTGCTCACAATTTCTGACTCCTTGGTGTAATCACTTGTCCTTGATGATGCAGCCTGTCCCATTTCTGTCCTGAACTCACCTCCAGGAACACAAGGAATGGCCCAAAGTGACACTGTTTGAAATCTGACTTCCTTTGGGTAGTAAGAAACAAAATCGTGCAATAAAATATATCCACTATGTCAACGTGAAGTGAAAAGTTTGAAAAAAAAATACACTTTGGCTAAAATAGTGATTATTTTGACTTTGCAATGGTCTCCTGGTTTCTACCAGACGAGGGGGATCATTTATTTTGAGGAATAAAAACTCAAAGCTAAAACATATGTGAGTAACACGTAAAGTATCGAAGTCACTAAAACCACCTTTATCCTAACAGCTATTCATTATAAGTCATGGAGAGGATGATGCCCGGTGATCAAGCAACATAAAAAATACTGAAAAACAGCTGGTACAATGGTTTCCTGGGAAATGAACGACTGCAGTCTCAGGACACTGGAGATCAGGCCACTGGTTCAAAGCAAAAAAGCCACTTAAGAGAAAATTTCTTTCAAAACTCCAAATTCCTTACCTTGTTTTTTTCCTTCATGTCTTTCTTTTCCTTTTCTTTTTTAGGTTTCTTGGGTTTCTTGGCCTTCTTCTTCTTTTTCTTCTTTTTGTTTTTCTCCTCTTCTTCTTGGTTTGCAATAATATCTTCAGTAACCTGGCAAGAAACGCAAAATAAGCATCAGGATTTCATGGAGCCCGATCATGGAGCCCGATCAAGGAGCCCGATCAAGGCAACGCTTTCCCTGTCTGGAGAAAGTATTTGTGCTGATCCATCCCCACTCCCTCCCTGTCCTGCTCTGGGTCTGAGGTCGACCCTCGTGGGGACATCACTGGCTGCTGCCTGCCTCTGGTTGGATTCATCAGTGAGACAGCAATCAGATCTTGGGGAGGAGGGTGGGCAGATGAGAGGGAGGATGGACTGAACCCAGTCCCCCATCCCCCAGTTCAGAGCAGCTCTGGCCGCCAGGGCTCTCATGAACACAAGGGAGGTCACGGCTTCCTCGGGGGCTCTGCCGAAGCCAGGGTGCCAGGCCCGCCCGCACCTCTTCCCCAGTGGAGCTGAGGACACCCTGTGTTCCCTGCCCGAACCCTGCACAACAACTGCTCTTACAGCCACTTTGCTTTCCCACAAATGATCATGCCTCCCTTCTCAGGGTTGGTTTCTTTCCCCTGTGATTTAATTTGCATTTTGTACAGTGACAAAACCCCACTTATCGGTTCACCTTGGATTAGCATCATTGCAGAACTAGTAAGGATCTGTTAAAAACCATATAATTCATTCTATACAACAGATGTTTGCCGAGGTCCTGCTTGCTGTGGCTGAGAGATACTTCTGGGAGATAGGAGGCTGTGACGACCCTAGGACGCATCACTGGTCATGTGACCGGGGTAGGCGGCATAACATCTCTGGGACCTAGTTTCCTAGTTTCATTTTCTAAAATCAAGTCAGTACTTCCAAACCCATTGGACTTACGATAAGCCACGCATGGTTCTAAGAGCCACATAAAGATGAACTCATTTACTCCTAAATGCAGCCGAGGGCAGCGAGCTATTACCCGCCCATTTTATCGATAAGAGAACAGGGCACAAAGAGGTCAGTTTCATGGCCACACACACAGCAGGTGAGTGCCAAGCTGGGATTCAAACAGGGGCTAACCAGGATGAATTTCACAACGTAGAAAGAAAAGAGGCAAGAGGCAGAACACATGTAAATTTATTCTATCGTACAAAATTCGCACTGTTAAATAAAAAAAATAACACTCTACAGTTTCAGGATGTATACATACGTAGTCAAAGTGCAAAGGAATATGAGGGAACGACAAACACCAACATCAGTACGGTGGTTACCTCTGGAAAGCACAGTGTGCAATTAAACAAAAGGGCTAGTATTTCACCTCTACTACGTTGTGCAGTAGGACCGTAGTGATTTACTACAGAGCTGAAGTTTATTTTCTAGTATTACATTTTTGATATTTATACCTATGCTATTCTTAGGCATTTAGCTCACACGTTTGAAAGTATAAAAGACAGCTTTACTGTGAACAAAGCAGGCTATTCTGGTCCCACCTGGACTTAAAAAAAACACCACCACTATAATCATTAGTCATCTGTCCCCTTTGCACTACCCAGAGACCAACCCATCCCCTAGGCTCCCGTAAAGCGCTCGGTGGGGTGAGGCTCAGGAAAAGGGTGCTGGCGAGCGTAAGAGGTGACGTATGTGTTGTGCACATTATTTGGTAATAAAAAGCGTGTCTTTAGAGGGAATTAAAAGTCCCTTGTCCAAGGGGCATTGTTTTCCTTGGGGATCAGGCTCACTTCAACTCATAGAGCCAAATTGTGGCTGCTCAGGACTTTTATGTTTGGAGCACTTAGCAAGCATGAACATTTTTTTGGTCCTTGGAAGTTTGGAAGCTTTCAGAAAACGTACAATTTTTAAAAAATGACCGGATGCATAAACTGTGAGCAGCTACAAAAAGGAGGAATCCTTATTTGTGGAACACACAATTCAGTGTGTCTTGTAAATCCTTCTCCATTGTACTATTTATTTCCTCTATACCCTTACTTAGTTTATTAATTTAATACATGGATAAATACATTCACATGGCCCACAATTCAAAACATAACGAAAGATCAAGTTGGGAAACTTCTGTTCCCTTCTGCTGTGAGCCAGTCAGCCAGATCTGCTTTCTAGAGCAGCCCCAATACCTTGGAGATGCTTCTAGAGACATTTTACGTGGCTATATGCAAATATACGTGCATACGTGCGCGTGCACACACGCACACACACACACTGCTGTGTTATGTTCGCCATTCACACGCTTGAAATGGTGTGTGACTGGAGTTTATCTCTTTTTTAAGCCAATGTTGAATTTGTTTTGCTCTTGATTTGCAACTCAAGCAAAACCCTCCAAAGTACACAAATATGTACATATATACACACAGATACACAATGTAAACATACATTGGCCATTTTATTCCAATGTCAGTGTCTCGTACACACTGTCCTTGTTGTGCCTTTTCCTCCTGATAATGTCCCTGGCTTTCTTAGTGGTCGGTAAAGAGCTTCCTTGTTCTGTTTTTAAAGGTTACTGCAGACGATCTGGCCGTTCTCCTACCAATGGAATTAGGTCGTTTCCAATCGTCTGCTGTTACTACTAATGCCGCACACACAAATGCCTGCAAATCCATCCTGCAGGTGTATGAGCATATTTGCAGGATAAATTCCTCAAAGTAGAAGTGCTGGATCGAGGGTATGTCTGTACATTTGTAACACTGTCAAACTGTCTCCGTCAGGCTGTGCCAACTCACACCTCTGCCAGCCACGCGGGCGGGCGCTGCGCTCCCCATATGCTCTGACGGAGTGACATAGTGAGTCATGTTTGCCAACCGAGCCGCTGAAGAAATGGTCTGTCATCGTTGTTGGGAGGTTTTTGTTAGATGCCAGTGCTCAATTTACTGTGCTCATGTGTTTCGGCTGCAGCAAAACCGCCCCAAGTGGGGAGAGCACTTTACTGCCCTTTGATGTCAGCCACCATATTTTCAGTAAACTGTGGGGTCTGGAGGCCAGATCTGTTTTCTTATATAAGAATAGAATATAGTATAATTTTATTGAGGCATGTTTTACATGGTATATGTCCATCCGTTCCAAGGGTCTGAGTCAGTCATTTTAAGTACACTTACCAAGTGGTGCAACGAATCACGAGTCAGTTTGGGAGCCTGTCCATCACCCCAGGGTGACCTCTCATGTCCACTGTCGGTCTCTTTCCTTTTCCTTCACTCCTTGCCAGGCATCTGCTAATCTCCTCCCTGCCTCTATTCATTTGTCTAGATGTTTCCTGTAAATGGAATCATGTAACGTGTGGTCTCTTAGGTCTGGTTCCTTTCCCTCTGCATCACGGTTGAGTCTACCATGTTGTAGCAAATCTCATTTGGTGTTTCCTTTTTTATAGGAAATCCAAATACCATTCCATGGCCAGATGCACCACATTTGCCTATCCAGTCATCAGCTGATGGATACTTAGGCTGTTCCAAATTTTTGGCTATTATGAGCAATGCTCCTATATTCATGTACAAACTTCTTTGTGTGGACATATTTTCATTTCTCTTGGATAGAGTATCAACAGCAGACTGCTGGCTCATTTGGTATGTTCATATTTAACTTTTAAGAAATGGACAAGCGTTTCCCAAAGCGGCTGTGCCATTTTGCATTCCTCCCCACACCATAGGAGGGTTCCTTTTCCTATATATCCTCAACTTTTGTTATTGCCTGTGTTCTTGATTATGGCCATCCTAGTGGGAATGAAATGGTCTCACTGAAGTTTTAAGTTTTATCTCCCTAAAGACTAATGATGCTAAGCATCTTTTCATGTGCTAATTAGCTATTCATATATGATCCTTTGTGAATTGTCTATTCAAGTCCTTTGCCCATTTTTTGATTGAATTGTCTTCTTATTGAGATGCAAGAGTTCTTGGTTTATCCTGGATACAAAACCCTTATCAGGTATTCGTTTTTCAAATATCTTCTCTCTGTATGTTTTTGTCTTTGCATTTTCTTGACGGCATCTTTTGAAGTACAAAAGTTTTGAATTTTGATGAGGTTCAATTTATCAGTTTTGTCTGTCAGTGTAGTTTTAATTTGTGATTCTGTTATGTGTGGGGTTGATCATCTTTTTATCTGTTGAACATCTTTTATTATTTTTCAAAACCATTTACATTTTCTTTTCTGAGAAATGTCTGTTCATATCCTTTAGCTTTTTAAAATATTGGGTTATTGATCTTTTTTTTTTTTATAGAGCTATAGGAGCTCTTTATATACGAGAAAAACAATCTCTTGTGTGTGGTCTTCATTACAAATAATTATCCTACTATGTCATCTGTCATTTGACCTCACTTGGGGTTTTGTTTTGCCATGCAGGTTAGAAAATTTTTGTATTACTTAAAATTTCATTTTTTGAAATTTTTGTATTACTTAAAGTTTCAAATTTCTATGACCCCTGGGTCGTGCAACAGAGGTTGAAATGTCTTTCTCACTCTGAGGTTATAACATTTCTTCCTTGGCCTCTTCTAATTCTTTTGTGTTTTTGTTTTGTTTGGCATTTAAGCGTTTGGTCCATCTAGAATCATTCTGGGGTGAGGTATAAAGAAATAGAGATTTAATTTTCTTTTTTCCAGATGACAACCTGGTTATTCTAATCCCATTTGTTAAAAATCTCCCCCTTACCTGAGAAAGGTGAGATGCCATTTTTATTATGTCCTAAATTGGCATATATATTTGGGTATATTTCTTGACTTTCCATTCTTTTCTATTGATGTGTCTTTCTAGTTATTTGCCTGTGCCAATGGGTTCCTAATACTACCTCCTTCTCCTTACATTGTGTAATTACATTCAGAATTTTACAGGTTATTCTTGGCTATTTACTTTCACCTAAAGTTTAGAATCAGGCTGCTCACCTTCTGTGTGGCCTGCTCCTGCCCTCAACATAATGCCATTGGTATTTTTGTTTGATCATATCACACGTGCAGGTGATATTTGGGAGAAGTGACGTATTTACAATGTGGAACATCCCTACCTAAGAACACAGTATGCTCTTCCCTCTTTCCATTTGCATCCCCCACACTTTTTAAAACTCTTCATCACAG
>CM053605.1:1756988-1768131 GCA_028646535.1 Procyon lotor | reverse complement strand
GGAATTGTTTCTAGTGTATTTCATTAAGCATAACATTAGATCTTGAGCTAAGAAATACTCAATCGTGTTAAAGAAGTATCCCATTACTCTAATTTTTTTGCTTTGTTTTTTTAAAATCAAGAATGGATGTTGAATCTGTAAAAGGCCCCATCAGCCTCCACAGAGATGCACTTGCGGTTTTCCCTTTTGGATCTCTTCATAGGATGTAGTGTATTCGCAGACATCCTCAACCCCAGCCATCTCAGGGTCTGGAATAGATGCCGCTTGATTGTGGTGTTTTGCTTACCTGATGGGCTGCTGGTTGTGGCGGGCTAATATTTCAGTTTGAATTTCTGCATTAATACTTGTAAGGAAGACTCACCCGTGATTCTATTTGTATTCGGTTTTCTTTGGGAGCGCTGATATCGATGTGATTACGGTCACTTTGTAGAAAGTATTTGTATTGCTTGCTTTATAAATACAAAGTTGACTCTCTAAGCACACGCGATCATGGTTATGTTTGGTCTGTCTCTTTGTCCTTGTCTCCGCTCAGTGACGATTATCACGAGCTCCTGCAGAGATGTCCATGTGTATGGCTGCAGGTACACTCCACGAGTCACCTCACCTGACCATTACACGGCCCAGGGAGGGAGGTGCAAGAGCCTCCTGAGGCTGCAGACCCAGCAGGTGGTGGGACTATGGTCCATCACCTCTACTCTGTCTGGACTCTTCTATCCCATCTTTACGAGTCATGCTTTGTGGCCGCCTTTGTCTTCTTTGTCACAAGGAGAACCCTCCTTGTGAATGTTTCTTGTATACAATGTAGACATTGCACCAACATGCTTAATCCTGCAACCATTACCTTTCTAAACTAACACGAAACACATCTGGTCCCTGGTCGTAGGCTTTCAAGACACAACTTGGGCCTGACAACTCAGCGAGAGGGACAAGACCTCACTGGGTAACAAAGGGAAATAACACCGGGTCAAAGGTTAGTCACCCAAGGCAGGCCTTGGCGAACTGCCAAACGGTAGGGTGGACAGTGTGTGGTCACTTGAGTTCTGAGGAGGACAGGAGTCTGTCAGAGGCTGGAACAAGGCCTGAGGAGCCGGTGTCAGCTTCTGACAGGAGGTGGGGGAAGAGCATGACCCTCTGGCCCTGACGGCTCATTGAGGTGGGAGGCTGACTGTGGGGTCGGTAGTGCTGAGGTGGAGAAACCCCGACTGTGGAATGCTCCATGCTCCCTAACTAGTTCCCTCCTTACAAACAGTAGCCAGCTATCGTCAGTGCTCTGAACGGAGCGGCCACCAACAGCTGTCTCAGTCCACGGCGCCGGTCAGCAAATCATATCGCGTGGGCCAAATCTGGCCTGCTGCCCAATTTCTAAATAAAGCTTTATTGGAACACAGCTGTGCCCATTCATTACCTACTGTGTCCACTTTCATGCTAGAACAGCAGAGTTCAGTGGCTGTGGCAGAAAATGTGGGTTCCACTGCCTCAAATATTTACTTTTTGGCCCCTTCTGGAAAAAGTTTGTTGTCTCCAGTCTATGGAAACTTGTCTTATTATTTCCTTTGTATAAATTCCTTAAATAGCACTTATAGGTCAAAGAGCAGACACATTAAACATCTGATGTTTACTTGGTCCATGCCCCTCAAAAAGGTCATCTAATTCATGTATTTGTGTATCCAGCCACAAAAGTATGGGGTGACTTTTCTCCCCATGCTCACCAACTCTTGCGATTATCATGATTTAAGATTCTTACCAATCCTATAGGTGAAAAGATATAGTAACATTATTTTATATTTGAGTTTATTTGCCCTTGACTTTTCAAGTTTTGGAAATTAAGTTCACATTTTTTTTTTTTTTTGCCTTCTTTTCTATTGAGGTGTTTAAGTTTTTATTGCCTAAGAACTCTTTATACATGAAAGATAGCCATTATCACCCATGTTGCAAATATTTTCTCCAGTTTATCACATGATTTTAATTCCAATTATGCTATTTTTTGCCATTTGAGTTTTATGTGGCCGTATACCAGCTTGAGTATGTGAGTGAGCTTCACTTTTAACAGCAATGCTTTCGGATGCTTCTCTGTTGAACATGATGTGGACTTTCTCTTGGTTTCTATGTTAAATACTCTGAGGTTAAGAACAGTTTTCCTATTTCTAGCTTATTGAGACATCTCTAAAAGGAGTCTTAGAAGTCAACTTCATCAGATGCCACTGGAGCATCTGTAGAGATGTTTTTCTAGAAGAACATCAATATGGCAAAGAGCTGACTCTTGACAGTGAGCTGGGGTGAGGTGGGGGACAAGGGGTAGAAGGCCAGCCTGGGATGTTCTGCACAAAGGTGCTGAAGGTGCAGCGACCCGGGGCATGGGGAAGGCGGGCCAATGGATCAATGGGCTCATGACAGGAAGATGGGGATGAGTGGACAGCAGATGACACTGAGAGGCAAGCAGGGACCAGAACATAAAGGTCCCTTGAAATCAAGCTGCTCAGAATATACCAAGAAAGTAAGCCTCATGTGTTGTCACGTCTCTTTCAAAGTAAGACAGGAGTGAATTCGTTATGAAATACATTTAGAAGTCCATAACTGATGAAACATCGAGATATTTCCATGTAAATATTTGTAGGAAATCAAACCCAAACGTAATGATACTATGAACCCATTCAGGTTACAGTTTAAATGGGATTACAATGGATTTGTGTTTTCTTTCTCCAAGATCTCCGTACCTGTTGTGGGGTCTTGTTGGAAAAGATAATGGCAGATCCTCCTTCTTCCACATTAGGGTATTCAGGAAATGTCCCAGTTAAGTTCCTGAGGAAGAAAAAGAGGGAAATTAAGCAGGAATTTCTCTGTCTTCTCTGTTATACTTCCCACTGGCTGGCTCTGCTCATTGAAATGGGGGAGGGTTCTTAGTGTGGAAGCTCCCTGCCCCTTGTGGCCCGACACGCTGCCTCGAAGGAGCAGCAGGACCCGGCCATGTCCCTAGAGGTCTGCTTCCTCCTGGTAATTGTTACTCCGAGATAGACACACCTCTCTTTAGAACAGATTGTACTTTTCTCTCTTTTTTTTTTTAATTATTGAGGTACTCTGTGCTTGAGTTAGGAATGAAGACAGAAGCACAAATCACTTCTTCCTGTTTAAAACTTAGGATAAACACAGGATTTTGAAACTAAACAGAAGGATGGGGTTGTTCGAATGACAAATTTAGTAATAGTGCATGAAATATGCGGATAAGCTTTAGGTTTCCGTAAGGCTAAGTAAGGCTCCATTTCGTATGGGTTCCAAATAATAATTTTTTTGTGTGTCACCGTATAATTTCCACATTTTAAAACGCAGACTTTGCAACTTAATATTGAGGAATTTCAGGGGGCATGTGTGGTTATTATTTCTAAGTTCCACGAATCCACCAAAGTGGAGAATCTAAAGATTAGAGAAGACAACTGTGCTTAAGTTCTCAAACTTTTGACCTTCGGAGCCCTTTATATTCTTGATAATTTTTTTAATATCTCAAGGAGGTTTTGTTTATATGTGTTACAGCTACTGATATTTACTGTAATAAATATTAAAATGGGGAAATTTCTAAAATACACATTTTAAATTCACTTAACAATAACAAACTCATTATATGTTCACATACGTAACATTTTTAGTATATGTCCCCAAACAAACAAACAAACAAACAAAAATAGAAGAATGTTCCTGTTCTGCGTCTTTGAAATTTTTTTAATGTCTGGCTCGATGGAAGGTAGGCGCGCGCTCATACGTGCTTCTGTATATTCTGCCGCCTGTGCTGTTTCGACTGAAGTTTGGGAAGAAAATCTGTCCTCACATTTGACACATCTCATAACAAAGTCACACTCATCCATAACCCCACTGGCTTCAAAACTGAAACTCTAAGTAATGGGAAGCTCTCAGGCTTACAGAGGTGATTATGAGATTTCCAAAATTTTAAATGTTCGCCAGGTCAGAGCTTTTCTTTTAGGCGCATTTTGTTCACTTTTGAGAAAATGTCTCTCAAAAGTCAAAGTTTGTCAGTCGTTTTCTTGATGAAAAGTGACGTTCCAGGGAAAGCGGCTGGTTCAGCGGCAGGCAGATGACCCCACAGGTTTGCTCCCTCGTGGCCACTGTATTTCCACGAGCAGCCACGGCTGCACCCCTGATGTCATCACATCACATGTTAAAAAGCTGTGTAGTCAAGGGTCAAGTCTTACTACAATTATGTTTTACTGTGTCCTCAAGGATATTGTTAAATGAAACTGGTTTTAAGGCAGATGCATGTGGGGAGGAGCACGACGATTCTGAGGTGGGGCCACTGCTCGGTTCATGGTGAGAAGCCTGCACGCTCCGCTTGCTGTGGCCCCGTGGTTTCTGTGGGATTACTCTGAAAACATTTTAAAATAGCTACGTCATAGTCTGGACAAAACATCTCAGGTCCCTTGAAACTTTCCTTTTTTTTTTTTTAAGATTTTATTTATTTATTTGACACACAGAGAGAGAGAGAGAGATCACAAGCAGGCAGAGAGAGGGGGGAAGCAGGCTCCCCGCTGAGCAGAAAGCCTGATGCTGGGCTTGATCCCAGGACCCTGAGATCATGACGCAAGCCGAGGGCAGGGGCTTTAACCCGCTGAGGCCCCCAGGCGCTCCCCCTTGAGCCTTTCCTGTGGGTTCATTCCGCAGGAACTTGACTCAGCACCTCAGCTGTGCTTTGAAAGGAACTGAACACAAGAGGGCACGTGTGGAGAAATCCAAAGACAAGGATGAGGGAGGAGATCACACACTAAGTGTGTCATTCTGTCAGTGGATCTGCCATCACTGTAGCTACTTCGGTGGCCTCATGCACTCATTTACCCATCCACCTGTCTGTCCATCCAACCAACCACCCGTCCGTCCGTCCGTGCGTCCATCCATCCATCCATCCCTTCATATAGTTAATCAACAAACACCCAGCAGGGTCGCATCCGGTTTCGTGGCTTCAGACAGCACCGCGGGTTTCCCCTCTCCCAACGCCCAGTCTCCTGCTTGTCTGTCTGTCTGTCCCCCGGGCTGCAGACCTACATTCAGCTGCCTCCTCCTCCTCCTCTTGCATTTCCCTGTTTCAGAAAATGGGAACTCTTCTAGTCGTTCCAGGGGCAAAAACCTACACTCTTGCTCGCGTGCTCTCCTCTTTCATCTCCCTCTCCAGTCCACCGCCCCCCGACCCTGCAGGCTCCACCTTCCCTCCACACCTGCCGTCTGACCGCCTCTCACTGCCCAAGCTGGTCCCAGCCGCCACCATCTCTGCGTGCCTTCCTCCAAGGTCCTGGATCCCAGCAGGAAGCCCCCACGGCTCCTGTTCCCACTACACTCTTCGAAGCAGCCAGAGCGATCCTCTGAAAACAGGAGCCCAATCATGCTCTGTCGCCACTCACACGTCTGCCAACTCTCCACTCAAAGTGAAACCAGTGTCCGTGTAATTAGGTTAGCTTCTGTCCCTGCTTACCAGCCTCATTCATATGCAATTAGCAATGCACCCCCTTTTGTTCGTAAGTGTCCTGGTTTGGACATCAAAGGACACGGTTCCTCCACTTGCAATGGCCTCCATAACGCTCCCCTGCCACCTCCCTGGCTGGACCTCCACCACCTTCCACTTGGATTCTCCCTCCTTGGGAGACACACTTGCCCGAGGAGACAGCACACGCTCCAACGGCATATCAGAGGTCTTCCCTGACTCTCTTGCATAAAATAAATTTTTCAGCCGAATAAAATACGTGTCCTCCCATCTGACAGCCTACGGCCTTGATGAGGTAGGTCTATCTGCGGTGGAGAAGGTGGGGATGTTTTTTGGGTAATGACTTCGGTTTCTCTTTGCAGTTTGGAAATTCCTTTAATAGACGCGGGGACCTTCTCTCCTTGCATTTTAACACAACAGTCTCTGCAAAATGACTGTGTCAAACACACGGCCTCTGTGCGTAATTATTGAAATCACGGCTTTTCCTCAATTATACTTTGAATCTTGATTCCGAATTTGATCATTCTGAAATTTCACCATTTTTCTGATGTGCCAAGTTAACGCGTGCTTGGCTTGCGCCGCGATCACTTCCTGGACGCACCCTCCCTGCCCTTTGTCCTCCAGTCGCTGCAGCAGGCGAGGGGAAAGCAGGGGCTTCCGCCGGGCGCCCGACCACCTAAAGGAGCAAGTGATGCAGAAAATGGAACGCAGCCCACGGCGGCATGAAGGATCGCCCGGACCGTGCGTGGGACGGCCCCCCTCCAAGTCTACAGAGCAAGACGGAAAAGGAGAAGCAAGAAAGGGGGAAACCGTCTGAGAACACGAAGCTTCAGAACCGGATACGGAGCTTGAGAAGACTGGATTCGTCAGATATTTCTGAGTCTTGGCATCGAGTCACTAGCACGCAAATGCCGGCACATTCCATGGCGGTCACGTTTATTTTAAAGCAAGAATTCAGCTTTTTGGAACAACATTTAATTTGTATTAAATTAAGTCTGATTTCCAAAAGACAGGCTTCGTTTGAGGTGATCCATCGAATCCTTTCCCTGAAAGTACTTAGAAAGATTTGAACGCCAACACTGGAATATATTATGTATCAATCTCTAGAGACTGTCTTATTTATAGTTTTCAAAAGTAAATGATACCTGCGTAGCGCTCAATCTGGACTACTCCGGGAACAGTCCAAAAGAAGGAAGCTGAGGGACCACCAGGTCCCCATCCCCGCCAGAGAATTAACCTTCTAGGGGAGGATACGTTCTAGCTGTTGCAGAGCTGGACAGCTGTGGTGGTCTGACCTTCCTTCCAGCTTCTTCTGTCAATCCTGTCCTTGACGCCGCATTGCTCGATCAGAGTTATTTAGGGTATCGGCCTCCAACCTCTAGGCTCCTAAGCGAGGTCTGCACCCATCACGCCTACCCTCCCCTGAGCTGCCGTGTAGGTTTCACAGGCATCAAACGATCCCACTGTTTGGTCCTAACCCGTTCTCACTTGGTTCTCCCCCACCCCAACCAAATCCTTGGTCCGTGATTTGGCTTCCAGTCCCTGTCTGGGGACTAAGAGGAGCTCCAGCCTGAGGCACACGGGACCCAGGCTGCCATTCTGCCCGGAGACCAGTGGCCCTTCCTGCCCACTCTCCATCTCCACAGGGGAAGGTGGGAAGTATCCCATATTCTACTTGGTACAAATAGTGCTGGCCAGGTATCTGGGTGGCTCAGGCAATGGTGTTGCCCTTTCCTTATTATGCCTGAAATTGTTTCCACAGTCTGGAGGGCGGGGGCCAGAACGGGGGCACAGAACTGCCTCTTGGACGCCGAGGGGCCGACCTGGCCTGTCTGGAGCCCGTGTTTCCTCATCTTCAATGGGAGAGTTACAATTCGGTATAACTCCCCACCCACCGCGGGCAAGCGGTGATTGTCCGGGGGAGGCGGGGTGAGGGCAGCGCCCCGGGAAAAGCCCCCCAGTCACATTCCCAAAGAAGAGAACTCACACCCAAACACGTCCGCGGCTCCGTCTTCCCGCCCCAGGAAATGGAAAAAGATCTTCCATCAGCCGGGAGCCCAGGGTGTTGCAAAAATGTGATCAATGAGCTATTGTCTCAGCTCTGTTCCAGGACATTTGGGTGGTTATTCCCATACCTGAAATAACCACAGGATGTGTACAGACAGATCTTACAAATATTCTTTTAAACATTGCCTCCTGCTAAATTTTATCAGTGAGATTGCCCCGGGGCATGGGTCATGCTCCCCTCCTGGGCCTATGCTGGTTCTCCGGAAGATCTCCAGAGACCTGCGGCCGACGGAAAGCCCTGGTCGAAGAGCCGAGAAAGGAGACCTGAACCCTACTCCGACCGCTCCTCCCGTGGGGACCCCCTCCAGGCTTCTCGGGTGAACCGTTCACCTGTTGTGCCAATAGGTTATCTCTCCCCTTCCTCCGATGCCTTCGTCATACTGCCTGGATGGGTTGTGACCCGTGTGGGTGTAAAATGGAAGCCAGATGTGAATTTGAGTTTCTTTGGCTACAAGTGAGGTTGACACTTTGCAACGTGCCCCGTGCATGTGTCTCTCCTTGTTTCTTGGATCCCCTCGTGTAGCAGAAATTCTAACAGCTCATATGCTTGCTGCGCAAATGTCTACAACGCATTTTCACATATGCCTTTCGCAAGGTAGTTTCTCGCTTCATCCCTACGGAAATTCTACGAGATGAGCATTTCTCTCCATTTTGCAAAGGAGGACATTTGGAAACTCCAGAGTTTAAGTGACCCTCCTAAGGCAAACGGTTCCTTACGGGAAGAGCCTGGATTCCAGCTTGGACTTCTGCCTGGATGCCCAGGGTGCCCCCGCTCATCACCATCACTCGCTGTGTTTGCATGAGCCCCTAGATAAGGGATTCCTACTACTACTGCTGTCCTGTGCGCTCTAAACACCTTCCACGTCATTTGCCCCAGCGGTTCCTCTGTTATGACACTTCGCGGAAATGAAAGCAGAGGTACTCTGGGATGCGCTGTCTGTACTAGCAAAAATTGTAAATAATAAAATCTGTAATAAGATCCCACGAATACTCGCCCACCGGGGAATGGCTCTATAATTATGGTAAAGCCTCGCGGTGGGACTCAGCTTCTGGACCTGACTTCATCTGTTCTTCTTTACCTGTTCACTGCGGGCACTTCGTAAACACTCGTATGGATGAATAAATTCAGCTCTCACAAAGACTAATCTGCTCTATAGGAATAGCAGGGATGTTAATGGTAGAATATCAAGGAGAAAGAACAGGCTGGGAAGTGATGCGCGTTATAGGAGGAATGGGAGGAGGAGAGCCTCATGGGTGTGTGTTTCTGTCTGCAGGTGCGTGGAGACCAGTGACACCGCACCGTGCCGCTGGGGTCACGCACAGCTCTGGGGTTGGACGGAGGAAGGCCAACAAGCTCTTTCCTATACGTTTTAGTATTGCTCTCCTTGCTACAGTATACGGGAATTATGCTGATAATTAAAGCTGTCAGCTAAAATAAATTACAGTGAAAAAAATGTCATATTTGGTTGGGTTCCTTTCGTCTTATTTTAGGGTTTGATTAGTATACAGACTTTGTAAATATTACAGTAGAATCAGTCCAATTTTCTTTGACAATATTTTTGTTTCCATACGTTTGAAAATTGTGACCTGTCTCTAGGAAGGCTCAATTCTCCATCCTGCTTTCTATTCCTTGTTGACCTCAATAATTAAATCAATCTAGTTATTTCAACTATGTTGTTTGTATTCCTTTGACTTCTTTTTATTTAATTTATCATACACTATTTATTTCCATCTGTTTGTCAGTACCTAGGCCCTCTACTTGGCTCCACTGATCTACATTTTTATGCTTTCATACCAGTATAATATATTTACCTTATTTTTCTATATGATATACTTGAAAACACAATGCCATTTGTCCTTCCTGTTGTTGTTCTCCTCTTGTTTTAATCCTAGTGGCTTAAATAATTATGTTTTCAAGTTCAATAAATAATCCTGTTGGGATTTTAATTGGAATAGTGCTCTCTCTATAAATAACCTAGAGCAGATGTTGTCCTCCTTCCATTTAACCAGGAACATGGCCTATCTGGCCATTTATTCAAGTCTCTTTTCGTTCTATCCTTTTAATATTTATGAACTTCTTAAATATTCACATATATTTCTTTCATCTTTAGTTTATCATTGATTTAAAAAAGACATTTTGCTACTTTCTTTAAAATATTTTTTCTCATTTCTTTCTCATGTCATCCTACTGAAAACAATTTTTTTTTTTAAGGATTTTATTTATTATCTGACGGAGAGAGAGATCACAAGTAGGCAGAGAGGCAGGCAGAGAGAGAGGGGGAAGCAGGCTCCCTGCTGAGCAGAGAGCCCGATGTGGGGCTTGATCCCAGGACCCTGAGATCATGACCTGAGCTGAAGGCAGAGGCTTTAACCCACTGAGCCACCCAGGTGCCCCTGAAAACAATTTCTATTATGGCACAGATTATTATTAGGGGCAAAAGCCGTCCATATGGTCCCTTCCTTTCATAGGAAGGCCTATAGTGTTTCTTCATTAAGTACAGAGCTTTCTTTTGTTTTAAAAAATACTGGGTGTTTCATTCATTCATTTACTTCTTCATTTACTGATTCAGAGCTTATTTACTGAGTATCTACTATGTGCCAGACACTGTTCGAGGCACTGGGAGAAAGCAGTAAATAGGAGGTAATAAAGGTATTCGTTTTTATTCAACTTACACTTTATTATGCCAAGAATTAGTCCTTGCCTTTCCATTTTTAAAATTCAAAATAAGAAGTGGGTATCTGATGCTATGAAATGGTTTTTCTGCATGAGCTGAGATGATCATATCGCTTTTATTGGTATACGTGACACTGAATTTTCCTACCACTTAACTGCTTATGTTTGTGGGAATAAACACTTGTGGTCTGATTTTGAGCCACTTGGAAATCTAAAAGTACTCTCTGAAATAACAACTGAGCCAGAGACAAAAGTCAAAACACAAACAGGTTGGAGATGGACAACAACAAGAAAATCACAACATGAAAAAAAATTTTTTTTTTTTAAAGATTTTATTTCTTTGACAGAGAGAAACACAGCGAGAGAGGGAACACAAGCAGAGGGAATGGTAGCGGGAGAAGCAGGCTTCCCGCTGAGCAGGGAGCCGGATGCGGGGCTTGATCCCAGGACCCTGGGGTCATGACCTGAGCCGAAGGCAGACGCTTAACGACTGAGCCACCCAGGCGCCCCACAACATGAAATTTTTAAAAAATCCTACAGAATAAGGAATCAGCACCATAATTGCATGCCTCTAACTTCCCTTCTCCCAGATCCTGCTGGGACAGGTCTGGGACCAAGAATTCCTGGGGAGGGGGCTCCTGTGGAGTCCTCACAGCATCTGCTCTGGGGAGGGAGGGGTCCGTGGCTGATCTGGGCATCTTGGAGCTGCGGGTCGGGGTCAATGCCGCAGGACAGTGAGGCCAGGAGTGCAAAGGAAGCTGCTGTGGGGTCATGACCCGCCTGAGGGTTTTAAAGGATGTTCCTTCCTCGCTGTGGTGAACAGACTGTGCGCAGTGCCTGTGTTCATGCCACTGTGTATTTCCTCCCTCTCGAGTGTGGGTGGGACCGATGGCTGGCTTGCAACCAACAGAACACGGCGATCGGAT
>CM053605.1:1713101-1746657 GCA_028646535.1 Procyon lotor | reverse complement strand
ACACAGTTTAAATTAATGTGTGAAGCACTTGGAATTCCTAGGACTGAATAAACACTCAGTAAATGTGAGTCTCCATTATTATTATTTTAGATGAATGCGCACCAAATGTATCCAGTCAGCAAGTGTTTCTAATTACGACAGAGGCCAGTGATGAGCTAGGGCAGCGGGGGCCCACATTTGAATGGGGTCCCGGGGGGAGGTGACGAGGGACAGAAGGCTGGGTGGAGGGGCTGGTGCTTCCTGGATGAACAACTGAAGCCCCCAGCAGCAGAAATCATGTTACCAAGACTGCAATATTTGACAAAAACAGCTATTCGGAATAGTTCAGGCCTCTACAAAGGACCCAATAAACACAACTGCCTCACTCTCCAGAAGGTTCTCGGCAACTGGTGTGAAGTGTGACGTTAAGGGAAACACACCACAGGAGGGAGTGTCGGGGGGAGGGAGGGGAGCCTCGGGAGGCGGGGGCAGGAGCCGGAAGAGTCACTACGGGGACAGGGAGAGCCAATTGGCCACATTGTACCATGGCTGCATATTCAGGAAAATCCAAAGAAATCAACTAAAGGAGAAATAACCTGAGAGTTCACTTAGCTGATGGGGCAAATTTATATATAAAATATAAAAGTAAAGAAAATATATAAAGTATATAATCACAGCCCGGCAAACACAGTAATACTGTAATAATAATGTTGGGTGGGGACAGATGGGGACTACAGTCATGACGAGTGTCGCATAATGTACGGACTTGTCGAGTGCCTATGTTGCAAACCTGAAACTAATATGACATTTTATGTCAACTATACCTCTATAATAAAAAAATACATAAGTAAGTAAAATATACAACTAATAAAAATAGAAAATGATATTTGGAGAAAATCTCATTTAAAATAGGAAAATACCTATGAAATTCATAACCTCAAAGAGAAACTTATGGGGCCCAGGTGTTTCATCTGCACCGTCTCATAAGCCACCCACAACAACCGCAGGTGGCAGGTTTGGTGACTTCCTGGTACAGGTGGCCAGGGTGGGGCTCAGAGGCGCCCAGGGCACAGAAAGTGGGCAATGGGCTCTTAACAGCCGTGTGATTTATGTCCTTCTGTGTCTTTCTTCCTCTCTCTTTCTAGCTTTCTTAGAGGCCAGCTAAAAAATCAAAGGCAAACCATAACTGAGAAGTCATTCTTGTAATAATGTATCCAAAACAGCTTTAATATCAGCAACATAGATGACTCCATTTTGGAAATCACTTAAAAAGATGACATCACAGAGCGAAACATACAGGACAGGGTGGTTCACAGAAGAGATGTTACATTGACAAAACCCAAAAGAGTTTCACGCTCCCCACAACACCCACTCCCCCATTAATAAGACAGGTGCAGATGGAAAGATTACCAAGAACATTTTTCTTTTATCAATTTGACAAAAGATGAAAAAGATAGTAATCAATTCAGTCACTAGTAAACCCATGCTGTAGGACGCTAAGCCATCATTAAAAACACCTTCTGGAAAATATTTTCAGGACATGGGAGACCCCAGTGTTAACTTTAAAAAAATTTAAAAAAAAGAGTCATAAAACTGAAATGAAATACATATGTAAGAGAAAAAAGACAGGAGGAAATTTATAGAGAACTTCCACAGTAGTGACCTCAGCATGCTGAGATCAGGAACAATTTTAATTTTCCTCTCCACACTCCTCCCTGTCTTGTGCATTTTCTACACAAGCAAGTGCTACTTTTAACGTTGGCAAAACATGATTCCTTTAAAGTAATTTAAAAGCTGACTTACAAAACAAATCTGAGTATAAACTGGCAGCTCTAAGTACTGATTAAACGAGCTCAGCATACATATTCTAAATTGCGGGAGCCTATTATTAATTGTTACTTCTGGCAACTTTTCCGAGTTGTCATTGTGTGTCCTATTGGAATTTAGCCCGTGGACCGATCGTGTTTCATGTTTCAAAAGATAATATTTGCTCTTTATTTGTCTTTGATTTAAAAGAGTAAGGAAAAGGATTTTTTTTAATCAAAGTCAATCAAATAAATGTAACCCAATTATGAAAATAAATTTGCCCTTAACCTTACATTACTTAAAAAAAAGAGGAATCTTTATGTTTTTGTGAAAGATGCCCAGCCCACCTGTGGGAGCTGCTCTAACTCGCCCCCCAAGCTGTCAGGCCAGTGGCATAGGGATGAAATGTTCTCAAGAGACTGGCCAGCGAGGGCTGGGTCTCCAGAGGAGCCCACAACCCCTGGCACAATGGAGAGGCCCCTCCTAGGATGACACCGGGGCCCTCCAAGTCCTCCGCGAACCTTCCAGAAGACAACTCACATTTACGGCCAGCCCCATGTCTCCCAATGCTTTTATCAAAGGATGATTTCCAAGAGAATTATGCAGGCATTGCATTAACCTACATTTTGAAAATTAGGGTTTTAAAATTTTAAATACTTATTTTGGATTATCCCAAATTGATTGCTGTCTTCTTTGCTTCCTAATATATTTTTCATGAGGCTTTTTATTATCAAAATAATACTTGTTAAAAAATATTTGCAATAGGAAAGGAAGGGTGAACTGGGGGAAATTGGAGGGGGAGATGAACCATGAGAGACTGTGGACTCTGAGCGACAAACTGAGGGTTTTGGAGGGGAGGGGGGTGGGGGGCTGGGCGAGCCTGGTGGTGGGTATTGAGGAGGGCACGTATTGCACAGAGCACTGGGTGTGGTGCATGAACAATGAATCTTGGAACACTGAAAAATAAAATTAAATTAATTGAATTTAATAGATGCCTATTGAAAAATAAAATTAAATTAATTGAAAATTAATTAAATTAATTGAAAAATAAAAGATTAAACTGGTAACAAGCTAAAAAAAAATACTTCCAATAGCACAGAATAGAAAATAAAAAGTAACATTACCACACTAGTCCCTAGACGTAGCTATGTTAACATTTTCCAGTGTTATTCCAGAAATTTTTGATGCATGTAAAAATACACATTTAATAAGTTAAATATGCATATGTAGGCATATTTTATAGATTTCAGCTTATTCGGTATTATAACTGTACACAGCGCTTTCAACTTGGTTTTGTTGCCTAGCAGTAAATCGGACTTTAAAACGTAAAGCATCATTTCATTTATACTAAACATATATGTGGAAACCTATTCCCCGCTGACCTGAGAGAAGGTCCTGGTAACTGAGGGTAGTGAACACGGGGCATATCCTTCTCACTATAACAAGGAATTTTATTAGAAACGCATGTGACTTCATCAGAAGACTCCATTCTTTTGAAACTATGCCTTTCTACCTGAATGTCCACGATCGCACAAAATCACCCCACGTGTCTTTCCTCTGGACAGTTATGGAATTGGATGAGTGGGACGCTGTGGTGTCATGGCTTGCACGAATCACTGCTCACTCGTGGAATTCAGGCAGCACTCCTTCTGAGCACCAGGCTCGTCCCCCGGGACTTGCCCTGCGACTAGCGGACGGGCGCAGGAGTGAGCAGGTGGCTACTGCAGGTAGAAACAGTAAGGGCCTGGCCTGCAGCTCTAAGCGCCCTGCGTTTACTAGCAACCCCGTGGGGTGGGTGTGAGTCTGGTCCTCACAGCACTGATGGGGAAACTGACCCCCAGAGAAGCCACACCACCTGCCCAAGGCTACACAGCGATCTCCGGCCTGTGTTCTTAATCGTTGTGCAAACTTCAGGGGCTAGTCAGAGCTCAAGCAGGAGACAGGGAGGAATTTTGGAGGGAGCCTCCTCAGGGCGGGTTTCCTAAAGAGTCTCGACTTGAACAAGAAGTTAGTGAGGCAGAGGGGGGTGGGAGGAAGCGAGAGAAGGAGGATAAGTGGGGACATCGACGGAGTCCTTGAGCCTTACCCTCCGGGGGTCCTGATGAAGGTGGGGTTAATGCTGAGATCCCAGCTGAACCCCCAGAGTGGGTGAAGAAAATCTAGGAACATCGGGGTTGTGCTTGCCTTCCTGGGTGTGCAGCTTGTTGGACGGGGTTCGGATGGCGGTGAGGAGGGGGGACTGGTGGATGAGGGTCTGAAGGAGCCTGCCCGTGCCCTGAGGCTGTGCCCCTGGGGGATTTGGGGTTCCCGAGGGAGCCAGCATCCCAGTGGAGGTGTGCATGCTCAGAAATAAGAGGCCAGGATTGTGGGTGTCCAGCGACTGCGGGCATGTGGCAGAAATCACAGGCTGTGGAAGGAAGCCCCCAAGGACCAGGTGGGCTGGCCAGCCTGCGTTGGACCAGATAACGACACATCACGCCCGAGAGACCCGGCAGGGCACCAGCAACAGCACGTGCCCAGACGTCAGTCACTCGTGGTCCCGCCCCCAACTGGCGGAGTTAGGGTTTAACCTCCCTTTGTCATCAGATGCCGTAAGGGCAAGAAAAGTGGTCCAGCACCCTTGACAGGCATCTGAATCGACTCTGAATATACTCAAAATAGACAGTTCACCTGAAAGAGACTATTTCAAACCAGAAGTCACTGAGCTACTTACAGTGGACAAAGCTAAGGTTTCCTTAGATTGCGAGCAGGAGGGTGGGCAGTCCGAGGACAAGGTTAGCGGGGGGAAGCCTGGGTTTTGACATTTGGGTAACAGAAAAACACGCTCTTTTTTAAGAGCTAAAAATATTGATATCCTTGCTGATACTATGCCATTACATTTTTAACAGCTTTACTGATGTACGATTTATATAGAGAGACACACGAAGTGTACAGATTGGTAAGTTCTGACTCCCTACACCCACGGAACCACCACCAGAATGGGGAGAGGAAGGACTGTGATGGGGAAAGGAGGATCCATGTGCACATATATGCCTCCCTCTCTGTTAATAGCTTTATTCACTTTTCACTATAAATATCTTTTCACTAAAAATGTCCCATTTTGCTATAACACATCCTCGACAAATAAGATATCAGAAGAAAAGCTCAGCAATTTAATCAATTTTGAATTTTTAAAAATCATCATATTTTAAAACTGTATTTGTACAAAAAGGACAGAACTCCCCAATCGAAAGCAACTAATTGCTGTATCAAACATTCATCAAGGTTGTTATAAAACTTCAGTGTTATTGGGATCCCATACAAAGTTACCACAAGAGGATTTACGATGGCTGAAATGTCTCTGAATCATTGTAAAAGTAACGGGTACATATTTGGTATCTATCGCTGTCTATCACGTTATATCAGAACTTAGTGACAGGAACAAGAGACGTTTATGTGGTCACTGTTTCTGGGGGGAGGGACCCGGTGTGGCTGTGCTGGGGCCCTTGCCTCAAGGTCTCCCACTAGGCTGCAGACTGAGCATCAGCCGGGGCTGCGGTCTCATCTGAAGGCTCGCCTGGGGGAGAATCCACATCCAAGGTCATCCCATGGCTGGGAGCAGAAGTTAGTTCCTCCCAGGCTGCTGGAGTGAGGCCCTCGGTTCCCTCCCTCACGGGCCTCTCCCCTGACCAGCTCACAACACAGCAGTAGACTGTTCTCAGAGCATCAAGGGAAAGAGCAAGACAGAGGGCAAGAGAGGCGGGCAAGAAGGCAGTGACACCCCATCCTTCTGCCACTGCTTTTCCTTCAGAAGGGAAGTTTTAGGTCTAGATCCCACTCAAGGGGAGAACAAGGAGCCAAGGGTGAGGTCACCAGAGGTCATCTCAGAGGCTGCTTACCATGGATATAGATATCTTTCAATGTCATTTTTTGAGATGAAGTCGGATTTTCTGTTGCTGACAGTTCAATTCTACAGTTCTGATGAGCTAACTGAAGGGGGGGTCTGAGCATCTCTGGACCCAATGGGAAGCGGCGCCGTGCCCAAGAAAGGAAACAGATGGCCAAGTCTGGCCGCCACAGGTCTTGGGGCTGATCATCACAACCTGCCCTTGTTTTCTCCCCCTCTTGAAATAAAATAGATTTAAAAACTGTTCTAACTAGCTTTTCTACAAAGTGTTCCACTGTGTGGAGATAGATTTCTGTGTCCCACAAGTGTCTGCTCTGTGTGCATCTCTAAAGAAACCATTACCTTTAAATCATTTACCATTCCACTCAGGAGCATTCAAGAACACACTTCCTGCAGGGAGGCCCGGGGCCTTGTCCCCAAAAGGGCTACCCCCCCCATGCCTCATATCAAGGGGGCCCAGGGCCTCCCTGTCAGGTCATAGGTTAAGCAGCCGTCTCAGAGAATTCTGACAGAGCAGAACTGTGGCTGAGCATCTCGAGGCTCACCCAAGTAGAGAGGCAGGCCGGACCCCAGAGGGGAGGGCAGCAGAACCTGCTTGTGCCTGGACCCCTCGGCTTCCAGACAGACCTGGCCCATGAAATCCACCATGACATTAAATTCTATGGATCACAGGAGCATTATATGGACCTTACTGTTTATTTATTTAAACGATATTTTCAATGTTATATACTTATTTTTTTTAGGAAGAGAGAGAGAGAGAGTGCACGCACATGCACCCAACTGGGGGTGAGAGGGGGCAGAGGGAGAGGAAGAGAGGGAATCTTCAGCAGGCTCCATGCCCAGTGTGAAGCCCAACATGGAGCTCGATCCCACGACCCCAAGATCATGACCTGAGCTGAAATCAAGAGTCAGATGCTTAACTGACTGAGACACCCAGGCGCCTCCATTATATGGACCTTATTTTAAAAAAGCAAACACCAGCACAAAAAGCAATCTCATTTAAAAAAAAATATTAGCTCCTGAATTCTTAGCCTTGACTTTTCACTCTTCTAAAAGGGAGCCCCAAACTATACGAATCTATATGAATGGTTTCTGTGCTTGAAAACATCCCAGAGCCTCAATCCCTGCAGAGGAAACGGTCAGGATATATTCTGTGTGGCTCACACTTACCTGCATTCGATGAACCAATGCCGGATCTGGTCCTGAAGGTTCTCCTTGATGTCTGGGCCTTCTATTAATTTCAGGTCATCCTTGATTGTAACCAAGGCTTGTTTGTAGTTCTTCTCATGCTTTATCTGCACCTCATTCCTCAGGGAGCTCACCTTTTCAGCCTGGATTATTGTAGCACTGACTTCATTAAACAGAGGAGGTGGCTGCTGAAAACCCAAGCAAAAAGATTTGAGATCATAAAGGTTATCGTGCTGGTGAAGGGCATTAGACGTTCATGAAGTACGTCAATATCTTTGATGCTGTCTTTTCAAGGCCTGTGAGAAATACATACGGAATGAAAGAATCAGGTGTGGCAGGAAAATCTGAAGAAATGATTCATCACGGTGGAGAGGAAAGATGGGGATCACTTTATACCATTTCTCAGAATCAGGGGCGGGGGGAGGGAGTTAGCTTGAAAAAGGCATAGCCAAGAAACATTTAAAAAAATACAGTTCAAACTCCTGAAAGTGTTTCCAAATCTTCTTGGTTCATGGGAGAACAAAGCATACAGAGGAAGAAAATAGTTGAAGCAAGACTGTGAAAAGTTTGGGCGCTTTGATTTCAAGAAAAACTACCCCCAAATCAACTCTGCAAACATCTGCTCCATTGTTAACGACCCTCCAAGTAGGAAATTCTCAGCGGACTCCAGACATTCACCCTGATATTACCTCTTTTTGCTAGAATGTTCTACTTCAAAATCTGCTGGTTAGCAATTAGGCACCAATCAAATGCTCAGCACTGGTCTATGTCATCTACCATCTTAAGAGAAAATACAAAATCACTTTGAGGGGCACCTGGCTGGCTACGCTGGTCTAGCGTAAGACTCCTGATTGCAGGTTCATGAGTTCAAGTCCCACATTGGGCGGACGGCCTACTTAAAAAACAACAACAACAACAAACAACAACAAAACAATCCTAATTGTTTTGAGACGTAATTCCTGTCTCTAGAATCTCTAAACAGTCGGCAAGAGAAGAGCAACATACTACATAGCAGCAAACAATGTCAGATAACCTAGACCTTCCAGCGTGGGTTTGGGTAGAAATTTTGAACTAAAAGGGACTTGGAGAAGGAAGACACCCACGGGGCGGAGATGCCTGGAACCCTCCCTCTGCAAGCTGAAGGTCTGTTTCCTTCGCAGATAAAGGATCTGAGCTCTAAGCAGTTCAAAGTCAGCCTGGGCCATTCAGCAAGTTAGAGCCTATTCACTGCTGGAACCAGCACCCACAGCTCATGAGAGCCAACTGACATATTTTCTGGAATTCTGCAAGCTGGTTATTAAATACAACCATTCTAAAATGCTTAATTGTAGTAACTTATGAAGCAAATCATGTTACAAAGTTCTCGATACTCAAAACTCTTCGCTTCCTATTTTGCTGAGTATTACTATATTGTCTACATTCTTGATGTTATTGACATCCATTGTATCTCCATGGTGAAAATACTCTTATGACGGTGTGCCAGAAAGCATATCTTCCCAACAGTGTTATTCCCGTTAGTAGCTTGAATGGGCTACGATGGGAATATTTACGCCGTGGAAATTAGCAAATACTATTTAAATTTAACCCTAAGTTGTTCCGAGATTTCTCTGTTTACTCTTCAGCTTCCTCGTGTTCTGTTTCCATTTTGCTGAAGCACGCCCTTGAGGGTGACTTTCAGAGCAGATCCGTGCAGCCTTGAACCTCTGAAGTACTCGCCCTGCCCTTCCGGGGTGTTTCCTTGGGCCCCTCCCTCCTGAATGGTGGGAGGCAGCTTCCCTGGGGGAGCCTGCAGTGATGGGTTTGTTGGGCCCGTGGTTCCTTGTGGATAAGCTGTTCTCCCTCCTGCTTTACACTCGGAGCTCTGAATGTTCACTGAAATGCCTCTAGGTGCGGAAAGGTCCTCACTCACTCTAGTCTCCCTTTGGCAGGTCCATTCAGTACAGAAAATAATGTCTTCAACTCCGAAAATTTCCCTTGTTATTTCTTTTCCCCCCCATTCCTCTCTCTGTAACAAATATTAGCTCAAACGCCAGGCCCCCAGATTAACCTTCGGCAACTCTGACTTTTCTATGCTCCTTCTCCTCTTGATCTATTTGCACTATGTTATAGGAGGTCTTGAACTTCATCTTCCAGAACTAATGTGGTGTTCAGTTATGTCCACTTATTACTTGCATTTATTTAACATTTTGGGGGAGGGTTATTGTTTTGCCTTTGGGGACATGCTTTTTATTTTCCCACAATTCTTTCTTATTTTATTTTTGCTCCCTTCTTGTTTTTAGTAGTCATTTGGTTTGAGGAATTTTTTTTAGAGGCAACATACCCTCAAATACACTGGTATGTAATTTTTCCCAAGTTTTCTTCTTTCTTTTCCCCTCAAAATTCGGGAGGGCTTAAAACAACCGATTCCCAGTTTCTTCCTGGCAATGAGGAAGCAGGAAGAAACTAGTAGTTTTGGAAAATCTTCAGGTGATTGTGGTAATAATCCAGGGTAGGGTCTGGTAACCTGTAGCCCACAGGTCCAACCTGACCCACATGCACGCTTTGGTAAATCAAGTTATACTGGATCAAGGCCAAGCCCATTCATCCGCACACTGTCTGTGGCTGCTTTCACACTCCAAGGACCATGTTGGATAGTTTGGCAGAGATTGACAAGGAAGGAGGAGGGGGAGAGGGAGGAGGGGGAGAGCTGGGAGGGGGCGGAGGGGGAGGAGCAGGAGCTGTCTCAGACAAGAATCACAGAAGATGCAGGAATCCCTCGCTGTGTGAGTGCGCACTCACCCTACAGAGGTAAGCCCTCAACCTTTCCAATGGCCCGGCCAGGCAGGCATTTGTAGAATACAAAGAAATGAACCAGAGAGGCTACTTAGCCTTTCCAAAATCACCCAGCTGCCAAATGGCGGAGGCAGGAGACAACCCCAGGTCTAGCTGACCCCGAGCCCCGCTCAGTGTTGGGGACAGCAGCCTGGGTGCGAGCTGGGGCTCAGCCATCGCTGCCTTGGGGATTTTGTAAAAGGCACGGACACTGGTGTGGCTCGGCTTCCTCCTCTTTGAGGAGCACAGCAGCAGACTGTGAAGACTGAGGGGAACCCTCTCCGTGAGGCCTTGCTGCAGAACCCGGCACTGAGGGAACCCCCCCCTTCCCATGCATTTCCTGCTGCTGTTATGTTACGGCGACTGTCACCAAAAAGTCAGGTGCACCAGCGTCTAGGTGCGTGAACCCAGGAGTGCTAGGGGTTTTTGCACAAGGAAAATTTCAGGGATAAGAGAAGAACATTAAAGTTCATCTCAAAAGCTTTGAAACAAATCCAGGACAAAATTCAAGTATAGGACAAAATTTTGCCTCGTTTACAACGGACATTAACAAAATCATATGTTTAAGTCAATGAGTTGAAAAAAAGATATTCTTAAAGACTCAACTGATGTGATACACTACAATAAATTCAAAATGGGTGAAATGGGTAATTGTAACGAGTATGCATGTACACACCCCACACCCCACACCCCACACCCCCACCCAATCTCCAAGAGATAACTATCACCCTCTGGGAGTGATTTCTGAGCTAGAAACAGCAATTGAGATGCCGTTAGAACACAGCATCCACTTAACAACACGAAGTCTGTGAAAAAGATGAAAAAAATTATGTAATATTTAAAAATATGCATTAGAAAGTCTAAGGGGCTCATCCAATTGTCTGAATTTAGTATAATGAAAACATAAACTTTAATGGCAGAAAAAAATGCTAAAATCACTTCAAAAGTGAATCTAGAATGAAAATTGTAGGATCACTTTAAAGAACAATGTCCACAACAAGTGATCTAAATTCCCTCTCTATGCAGTTGCTCAAGGCACGACTGTATAATATATCTTGTGCCAAAATACAGAGAGAGAAATTTTCTTTATTTAATCATTTAAAAAAAGTACCTAATTCTTTCAGGTGATATCTTTCAAGTGATGTTTTTTTATTCCTAATGTTTACATTTTAACCGTATGAAGTGGGAGTTTATAATTCATGGTGCAATTTTTATCTGATCTCTGCGATGACTATTTTCAAGTTCATTGTTTTCACGAGGATGTTAAAATGGCTCTCTACTACAAATGACCCAAATTTCTTTGTCTGTGATGAGTGTCCAGAATTGTTTTGCAGTCTTGCATTGATGTTCTGATTCTCTATCAACCAATCATATGGTATTGCTTTACCCCTAGTGGCATTGTTTTTATGGCAATTTACAGCAGATTTCTTTCACAGATGTATACTTATAAACTACATTGTAGCTGGTCTTCCCCCCTATTGTCCCCTGAAAATGGAGCAATGAGTAGGTGATGGTGATTTGGGTCTTGGCAACAGCTCTGCAACATGATGGAGAATTTCACCGACTTCCTAGAGCTTCTGTGATCTTTGAGTGGAGCAGAGAAATCTCTCAGCTCTCCCAGGATTTCTGTAACAACCCCTGCGGCGCGTGCTCTGTCCTCTGTGTTCTTCCTCTGCATTTCCTTACTGATGTTCACATCCATTTTGGAGGTAGAAATGAGGATGTGACTATCCCACTGAACAGATGGGGACAGTGAGGACTGTGCCTAGGTGCTCTGACCAAGTCATTCTACATTAATGAAGAAGCCAGCAGTAAGGTTCCCCGAGCCCTTCTGTTCTGTGTTTCTCCTATTACACCATGCTGTGCCGTTAATATGTGTGTATTCATGCATGTTTCTTGCTATAGACTGTCTCTGACAAAAATACATTTGGGGTCATTTGTAGCTTCTTTCTTGAGTTGCTTTTGAATTTAAAGGTTATAATATATTTAGGTCCTATGTTAATGAGCAGCTTTTCCTTTGGGCTAAAACATCTTTTCCTCGTTAGCAACTTTGGTCATATGGAATTCAAATTTGTTAACTCACCGCATAAACAGCAACTCATTTAAAAATAAATTACGAATATTAAAGGGAAATAGAGAACAAGATAATAGACTATACATTGAAATACATCAGCTGTAGAATAATGCATCTTAATGAAGGCTTCCCATGTGAATAAACCATTATATTTACAAGCTTTCCACAGTTAATGACCCGGAACGGGAGAGAGAAACCTATGTTTATAGCAAGGTCCTCTGTCAGCAAAAATATACATATTAATAATTGATGTTGCTGTAAAAATAGGACATCTGATGATGCTTCCTGGCTTTGTGGGGAAATAGGACTCCACGGTCCATTACCTTAAAATGCTTATCTAATGTTTGATGGGCTTTGTCTTTAAAAATCCTTGTTCAAATTAGTCAGATAAAATGGACATTTGTCCACACGAAAATCCGTTCGACTTATCAGTCACAAATACACTTGCAGACGAGTGATTTAGGGCTGGCAACGTTCTCCAGAAGCTCATTGTCTTGGGGGGGTCTTGCTTCCTTGCGGTGGCAGAGTTGGAGCAGGGAGGGGAAGGAAAAGCATCCAGTCCAAGCAAGTGGTCATCCTGTGAAATCTCTTGCCGTCGTCGATGCAGAGTTTAATTAGCTCCAGCGCCTCCCGAACACAGCGTGTGTTGCTGTTCATCAGGAAGCTGTGAGAGGCAGGCACAGTCGGCCCCCCGCTCCCGCCACACGAGTCTTGCTCTAATTTTGCTCATGGAATGAGTGCCTCACGCTGCGGAGGGGGGCTGCCCTTCAGTTGGTCCATTTCAAGAGGGTGCCTGTGCTGCTTCTTAGTTTATGAAAATAAGCCATTTTGTTCCATCATTTCATTTAGAGGAACACATCTATATTTACGTGTCTGCGTTTATACGAATACACCTACTTACAAAGAAAGACCCGGCAGGAGAAGTGGGAAAAAATCTGTACGCAGAGTCCCAGCCAATGGTTTTCCCGGGCCCTCTGCTCCTAGTGGTTATGTGAGGTCCTTATTTTAGGATGCCGCAATTTGAGTGGGTGCAAGACTATTAAATAATACATTTTTTTTTTTTTTAGCCCGCAAGCCTAACTTCTAAAAATTGTTTAGTCATTTGAAGATCTACTAAGTTAGGAGCAGGGCCAGAATGGTTGAGTTTACCATTGATTAGTGATAGACGCTTCCTCGGCTACTTTTGTGTCTTACGCTCTTGAAGTATTTTCTTAAATAGACACTTGGATGATGGCCCTTCTAGGTCCTGAGGCCAGATTTTAAGTGACTCACAAATATTAATTAATTTATTCCTCCTAATAACCTTATGAGTAGGTGGCACTCTCATCTTCATGTTATAGGGGAGGAAGCAGAAGCACTGGAGGGTCACAAGGCCCCGTGACCTTGCCCGTGTCCCACAGCCCTGCCAGGGCAGACTGGGGCTTTGGCCCGCTGGGCCTATTTTTGGCATCTCTGCTCTGACCCTCTAAGCTCAGCTGCATTTCTCCACGGATAGGTTTCTTCTGGCTTAACCCATTTTTGTCTGAAATGTTTTTTTTTATGGGTACTACGGAAATCATATGTTTTAGAAACCATGCATTTGTAATTTTGATAAGATATACGGCTGTGTCGGATAGAGCCTGTCTTTCCATCTTTGCCAACGTGTTGAGATTAACCCTTTTGGTCTCGGCTAACTGAAATAGGTACAAAAAAAAAAAATTGGCAATTCGCAAGCATTTTTGAATTATGAGTGATGTGAACCTCTAAACCCGTGATATTAAACCATTTGAAGAAAAGTAAGAAAAGTATTTTAAATGCTTTACAGAAAGCAATTTCTTTAGGAATCAACACCTGTCTATGAGCCAGGTGCCACGACCATCTCTGTTTCGCGCACGTGGAAATCGCAGTGCCCAGAAGTCAAGTCACCACCCAAATTCCCCCAGCTAGGAAACGGGAGAACCAGGACCGGAATGCGGGTGGGCAGGCACGCTCCAGCATTCATGGCCCTAACTGCTCTGCCTGCTGCATTAACAGGCTGTGTCTTGGGCCCTCATCTAGGATAGATAAGGACAAACGTCCTGCCCCAGGATGTAGGTAAAGAAATCCTGAGATCAGGTGACAAAGGGAGGGTAAGGAAGAGAATTCTTTCTGTCATGTAATTTCTGATAATCTGAGGACCCAGGACAAGAGTAAAGCAGAATCACAACAGTAACAGCATCAAACTAAAAGTTCCCAAGTAACTAGACTGTAAAATCCCATTTAATAGAAGACAGTGTCCTCCCTTAAGCTCTGATCTCCCTGCTCAGCCTAAGAGCCTTTCACGCACCCCTGTACCAAAGTCACTGCCTTTCCTGGTTCATGAACTTCTTTCTGGTGCAATGCACACAGTGTGTGGGCAGCACCTGCTGTCCTTGGGATCCTCAGAATTCTCCCCCCGCAGCTATCTGAGGTAGCTGCAGATTAGACTCAGACCCTGTGGGCTGCCCCAGACCCCTTGCTTTCTGAGATCCTTTTAACAGATTAATTTCAAGTTCATAAATCTAAGCAGCAAATAACAAAGGCCAAGAGCGTTTATATTTGGAAATCGATGGCAGGTGTCCAAAATAAGTGTCCAACTTATTCTGGAATATGTTGTTTCATTACAGAGGACAGTTATCGCACTTTTTCACGATTCAGTTATTGTGACAGTGCACTAATTTTCCAAGAGGATTGGTGTTGGCCACGATTCCCTGAAGGCATATCCTAACCCAAGCTCCAGGATAGGCCCTTTACCTCTCATCTCTCTTGAACCCTTTCTGGTAACTTTGCGACATAGACAGCAGAGTCCTGCTCTTACAGAAGAAGAAACTGAGGCTCAGAGGGAGGGTAATATGTTGCTCTAAGTCCCTCCCCGTCCCCCACGGTAGAGCTGGGTGCACATTCCCAGCGGGCCACACCACATGCCTGGGTCTTCATCATCATGGTGGACCAAACCTTTCAGAGCTGGTGCCTGAAGACCTGCACTCATGTCTACGAGGCTGCCTCCCCCAGAGACGCTGAGGGAACAGCTCTTTTGTCTTTAGAAAGTAAAATAAAACTAAAACAAAGCCAAACAGAACCCCAGATATAATGGCAAATCCACGTATTTGATAATAAATTTATTTCTAGAAACAAACATCACTTGAAGCCCACTACAATGAATAATGTACACGACCACGCTGGATGATGTGGGTTTCGGTTGGAACTCAAGTGTGACCGTAAGGAGCCCTTCACTTTGATTCTTCACACATTTTGGCTTTGACATTAGTTCCCAAAGAAGAGCCCGTGACTACGGAGGGCACAGGAAGCACCACCTTCCAAGGGGATCCTTCGAGGGACCTTCCTTTTGAGAACTTCGTGGGTGCTCATGCTCCAACTTTGGGCCATTTGTTAATAAGAAAGACCAAACTGACCAACAAATAATCAAAATACAGCTTGTTTGACGTTAGAATCGGAAGGTAAGCAGAGTTTTACGGTGCTTTAAGGCCTCCACTGACTCATTTCAAGGTGAGAGTTCTTCCTTTTTAATACGTGTCCCCCAGTGTTCTTTCTTATAATGAAAACATCGCTAGCTCCAGGGTAACATAAAGTATATGATGGGCATGACCACAGGACAGATTATTTCAGAGAGATCCACAGAAGGAAATGTATTACAATCATTAAGTTTCCTTCCACTCGATCCACTCCATTGGCTCTGCCAATTAAAATAGCTGCACATGAATTTTTAGAGTGCTATTTATTTTCTTTTGTAGATTCTAGAATATAAATATTTAAAATGGCAATATAAAAAAAATAATTTGTATGACAATGGGAAAGGAAACATTTGGTCAGGAATGGAAGTCATAATGATGTCTCTTGCTCTAATTCTGGTTTCAGTTACTAAATACCTGGAAGCAGGCCAAGCTTCTCAAAACATACAAATACTGTTTTGATCAGATAAGTCAATGGTTTATTCATTGGCGTGATGTAACAAAATGAAATAATGGAAAAGTGAAATTATAAAATGAGTGGACAATATCTTCATTAGTGACAGCGGGAAATAGATCCAATTGAAAACATTTCTTGGAGCTGGGATAATGGATTTTTATGGTTATCAGCCAGAGAACAGAAGATAGCATTCTTTTAAGAATTGAATCCATATTATTTCTCAATGGTGTAAAGTTTCAGTAGAACTCACACTAGCAGGAGGAGACGTACTTGAAAAGAAAGGCAAACTGAAGAAAGTCACATTTAACACGAAATAGACAAGTTGGTCTCTCTAGAGTATCCAAAATCCTATACTGCTGAAAATTAATCCAGACTTCTTTGATTTGAGCTGAGCAGATACAAACTCCAAAGTAAAACAGAAAATTACAGTAATAAACATGTAATTCCATCTTTGTGTGCTATCAGTGTAAGCAATTAAGACTTCAAGAGAGAAGAGAGACTTCAAGAGAGCTGGGCCACTCCCAGGTTTCTGGAACGCCACACATAGTAGATGTTCAGTGAACGTATGCTGAATTAAATGGAAAGGAAATTGTTGAATCAAACTACTAATGTAAAATTTCATGTCAAACTTAGATGATCTTAGACTGAATCTTCTGACTGCTAGTTCAGTCTTAAAAGTACAAAGGTGGAATTGTTGATCATGACATCTTGCATCTGTGTGCCCCTGAGGGGTGGGACAGAGACACAAATTTGTGTCATTGTCTATCTCCCCATCCGTAGGCACCAAATGGTGTGGCGATCGCAGGAGAAGAAAAAAAAAAAAAAACAATGATATGATTCTACAGCCCTTTGTTTTCATTTTAAATGTATACATTCTTCCTGTTATTGCAGTAAGATTCAAGCGTATTGGAAAATACAAATACAGACAGAGCAAATCTTCTGAAGTCCCCACATTAAAAAAAAGAGCAATATTGGAATGTGGTATCTTTTCTTTCCTTTGCATATGCATAGATGTGTGACTACATTTAGTTGAAACCACATTCTATGTATGATTCTACACCTTGAATTTTCACTTAAGAGCATTTCATGTCATCAAACATGCTTTTCCATGGTGACATACCATGGCACTAATGTGGATCCACCAGAAGTTAGGGACTTACTCAGATGGGTTTTATTCCCAATTTTTCATAATTCAAAAGAACACTGTAGGAGACTTCCATGAATATAAATCTCTCTTTCTGATGATTTCCTTAAGACAGAAATAGAGCCTGGGGGCGAAGGGATTTAAATATGTTAATGGACTTGGTCCATTGCTCAGGATCTTTTAGAAAGGCTGAGTTAATGTAACTCATGGTGTAGGAGAAAGAGTGTCTCCTCCCACTCTTGCCAATAATTACAACCTGAAAAAAACATTTTTTGTTCACATATAAGATAGAAAGAATTTACCCTATCTCACCAATTCTAAGATGCATAGTTTTGCATTGTGAACTAGTTTTCCTGGTTTAAGGTATCTGAAATTAGGTGTGCTTCAGGTAAGTGGAATCACACACTATTTCTCTTTTTGTGATGGCTTATTTTACTTAACATAACTTTCTCAAAGTTCGCCCATCCTATAGCATGTGACAGGCTTTTTTTTTTTTTTTTAAGATTTTATTTATTTGACACAGAGAGAGAGAGAGAGAGAGAGAGAGAGCGAGAGCACGAGTGCAGAAGCAGGAGGGAGCTGCAGAGGGAGAGGGAGAAGCAAACTCCCCTCTGAGCAGGGAGTCCGACGTGGGGCTCAACCTGAGCTGAAGGCAGACGCTTAACTGACTGAGCCACCCAGGCGCCCCAGGATTTCCTTATTTTTATGACTAAATAATATGCCACCCAGTGAATGTGTTAAATCCTAAAAATCTCCGGGGCCCCTGAGTGGTTCAGTCGGTTAACTGTCCGACTCTTGCTTTCAGCTCAGGTCTTGATCTCAGGGTCATGAGTTCAAGCCCTGCGTTAGGCTCTGCACTGGGCTCGGAGCCTGCTATGTATGTGTACACACACACACACACACACACACACACACACACACACACACACACACACATATATTCTGCGACAGCTGGCAGAGAATGCCTGCCCACGTGGCTCCCGCAGCATGCCCCAGCAACCACACAGTACGCACAACGATATGATAAGGACGGGCTGTGGTCCCCAGTGGTCTCAATTCCAAAAATAAACGTTGACTTATCTTTTAAATTCAAAAACCAAAGGGAAGTCAAGAACGCAGGTAATCAAAGTCAAGGTGTTTCTCAAATCATACAGGCACACTCAGGTACGATTTACCATAGTTTTTTGGATGATAAAGGCAGGACGTCACAGCTGAGACTCTCTAAGCACAGGCAGGGGTCCCGTGCCCCTTCACGGGGAGACTGTGCTCTTCCGTGTGTCTGGAACACAGAACTGAGTTCCTTCCTCGAGCAAAATAATTCTCATTTTTAAATCTGTGCTGCCAACAGAGGTGGTGCACAGAGGCCACAGCTGGGGGTGGGACGGTCCAGGACGTGGGGCCGAAGGGAGCCATGAGACATTCCAAGACGAAGTGCACTCACCACGCCATGTGTTATTTAGAATGTGTCATCATCAGATTGACGCAAGTGACACAGCTATATCCCCAATGTGGGACTGAATAATAGTTTTTCTATATTTAACAGTTTCACCAATGAGATCTTCTAATGTATTGAAATCCCAACATCTCAGAAAAGAAAATCTAAACGTTTTTATACACGAAGACCTGACGGCAGCTCAGCTCCAGTGACCACACAGTGACCGATTACCGAACGAGAGAGCTGATGCTTCCCTGCCCTTGGCTCAATCACACACCAGTGACCACTCGATTTCTCTTCTCTAACGGTGAGAAGATGGAGTGCAGGATGAGCAAATATAACTTCCACATAGGAGGAGAGGGGTAATGTGATGAAACCCACACGTGTCATGAGTTGAACTGTCCCCAGGCGGGTGGGCGCGTCCTTAAACCCCCGTGAGTGCTCCCCGCGCTCCCCTCGAACCTGGGTCCTTGCCCACACTGGGCATCCCCATGTCTGGTTCTCTTTCCTTTCATTAGCACAGATTTTTAAAGATGGTGTTGGCTTCTGTTTTGGAAACGTGTTGCTGTGCTGGCCCTTCTTCACCCTCTCCCTCACCCCTGCCTGGTCAGAGGGTACAGAGCTCCCCTGGCCTCTCCGCCCCGGTAAATGTCCCACGTGTCCAACTCCATCCTGGTCCCCGCCTCTCAAAAAACCCAATCGAACCCAGGCGCTTGGAAGACTTTCCGGGCATTCACTGCAGTGATCGTTTTATTGAGGTATTTTACCTCTTTTGTCTGCTTTGATATTTAGACTTCCATATTTGTGACCTTGGTCACTCATGATACTAATAGTTTGTTTTTGTTTTTTAATGTATTGGTTTCTGTGGTTCTATACAGTGTATTTGTGTTTTCTTTTCTTCATTTGGCCTCACCAGAGCTCGGTTCCCGATCAGCATTTTCAAAGACTCGGTCACAGTGTTTATCAACATTATCAGTGCAATGTTTTTCTCCTGGCGTGAAAGGGAGCCCCGAATAACGTAGATCATTCCAGTGCACTGACTCAAGGCTGTAACAGACCTTCTTTTCCTTCTAACTGCAATATCCTTTTAGGGAAAGTGAGCAGGTCAGGAAGCGAGGCTCACCAGCTTGGTCGCCATCTGTGGTGGTAATTGACTCTGAGAAGAGCTGGCATGGAAGGTTCGAGAGCTGCCTTCACATCCTTGAAGGCTCGTCAGGTGACAGGGGAAGCAGACACTTTCTGAGTTGCCACAGGGGACAGAACGACAGCCGGGCTGCAGTACCCATCAGCCGCAGGCTTCGGGTGAATGAAAGGAAGAACCTTCTAGAATGGAATAGATTGGGCAGGCCTGGGAAGCAGGGGCTCTAGGTTCAGGAGGGGCTCCGGCAGAGGACAAACAAACTCCTCAGAGGCCTTTGGCTTGGTGCTGCAGATAATGCAGAAAACCCCTTTGCACAGACAAAGACTCTCAGCTGGTTCCTGATGACCCCTGCCTCCTAGAGACTCTCAGCTGGTCCCTGATGACCCCCGCGCCTCCCGGTGAGCACATGCTTGTTTCTAACCAATCTGAACAGGGCAACAGTAATGCACGCCACTTCCGTGGTCACTGCACGAGATCGTAGGTGTCCCCTCTCTTCCTTGCTAGCTCTGGTGAAGCAAGTGACCACACGGAAAGGCCCACCTGACGCAGAGCTGGGGGCCGCCTCCAGCGAACAACTGGCAAGAAACAGGCCTTCGGTCTGCAGCCCACGAGGAACTAAGTCCTGCCAACAAGCACACAAGCCTGGAAGTGGATTCTGCCCCGCTGGGCCTCCAATGACACCGGGCCCCCTGCCTTGCAAGATCCTGAGCAGATGACTCCACTAAGCCCAGACCCTGACCCACAGAAACGGAGGTGATGAGAGTGTGCAAGCTGGTAGATTGTGGTAATACTGTCACACGGCAACAGATGACTAAAACGGACCCTTGCAACTCTAATTCGGTAGTCGCCGCGGAGATCCCTCGAAAACAACCCCACGTCTCAGGGCAAACCCATGCGCTTGACCACAGATGCTAAGGAAGACGCAAGTCTTGAAGAAACCCGTACGCACACCCTGTCTACGAGGGGACTTACCATACCCAGGAATATCATCTCCTCTTCTCTCTGTTTCTTGGTTTTCTTGTTTTGATAGAAACCTCGCCAAACCTAAAAGCAAAGAAATGGTTACTTGTCTAATAGATAAAAGAAATAAATGGTATGATCACTCTTGTGAAGAGATAATCTACACCCTCACGGTCATCCCAGCATTACTGACAACAGATATGACATGGGAACAACCCGTCAGTTGATGGATGAATGGATAAATGTGGTACATATACAAAGTGGAATATCATTCAGCCAAAAAAAGGGGAGGAAATCTGGATATTTGTGACAACATGCATGAATTTGGAGGACAGCATGTGAAGTGAAAAAAGTCATAGAGAATGACACCTAACTGTATCATCTCACTCAGCTGCGGAATCTGAAATACCGAACCTCTAGAAGCAGAGTAGATTTGGGGTTGTCAGGAGCTGGGGGGTGAGGAAAATGTGTGGAAGTGGCCAAAAGGTACAAACTTCCAGTTTTCAGATGAATGAGCTCTAGGGGTCTACGTACGGCGTGGTGACTGCGACCAACGCTGGGTTGTACCCTTTAAAGCTGCTGAGACAGTTGATCTTGAGTGTTCTCACTATAAAAACTGGTAATTATGTGGTGTGAGATGTTTTAATCACACTTACGGTGATCATTACTTTGCAATGTATATGGCTATCAAATCATGATGTCCCATGTCTCAAATGCACAGTGTCTTATGTCAATAATGGTGGGCGGGGCCAGGAGAGAAGGAAAGGCTTGTAATTCTGATTAGGGACAGTCCCCTACCCGGGTTTCTTCAAGAGAAACTTCCAGATTTCAGGAGTGTAAGGCTAGATCTAAGGGTGGCACTTCATAGTTTTAAAGGAAAAATTTCCACTCAAATGTGGGGAAATAGAACACGGTCATGTCCAAGACTGACGCGGCTCAGCTCTGAACTCAGGTGCTTGTTTATAACTTCCTATCTTCATGGAACCATGAAAGGAAACAGTCCGTTATGGGGCCCTCCGCCCCTGCCCTCCACCCCCATTCAGACCCCAGCAGGGTCGGGGTCCTGACTCTCAGGCTGGGGTCTGCGTCCTCCCGGGGCCTGCCTTCTCCCTCTTCTCATTCTCATTTGTCCCACATGCCAGCTTCCACATTTTCTTGGAAGCGACCTTACCCTCCATTTGGGACGAGATAGGGTGCAAACACACAGTGCTCATCTGGGGAGGCAACCTCGGGCCAGTTCTAAAGGGGATGCCGGTGTCCTGGTGCTTAGTGATGCTCACCGGCACTGTGAACGGCACGCAGCGGCTCCAGCCAGCAGGCGAGGACCCTTGCTCCCTTTCTGGGACTGTGTCTACGTGTGGATACACATTGAGGATATAAACCCTCAACGAATTTTGAGCCACATTCTTTCCAACAATTATCAACGGCCTTTCAAAATATTTGAACGAGATGCCCTGCATCTTATAATCTATAATAGAGTCTAAAAAATCATGACCTAGTTTAGTTAATGGTTTCCCCAGGATAAGATTAAAAAAAATCTCTCTGGAATTTAAAATCCAGCTCTGTTAAAGGTAGGATTTTGCGCTTTGGGCTTTCAGAGCTCACCGCCGACCCTGCGGCGCATCTCTGGCTGTGTCAAGACCCTTGTCCCCAGCTCCCTGAGCCCCACGTGCACCTTCTGAATCTGCAGCGCAGCGGCCCCCATGTCGGTGCCCTTCTCGCCAAGGATCTTGGCTTGCTTCGCTCTGTATTCTTGGAGGAAGATCTGCTTCATGAACATGGCTCTTAGGCGACCTTGCCGTGCTCGCTCGGCGATCTGGATTAGTTTCACAGCCTCTTCTAGGGGGATACTCTTTATGGCGTATTTCTGTGAAAACTTTCAAGTTAAATGGCGTATTTCTGTGAAAACTTTCAAGTTAAATCAATGTTTAACTCCAACAGTCGATCCGAGATATATCACGGGCTTACTTCTAACACAACCTGCAGAGAGTCCCGAGCTATTGATGAGGAGTCAGATGGTGGTTTAATACTAACGATCTCACTCATTAATTATGTTTGATAACGTGCCGTGCTTGGGCTCTGGTTCCTTATCTAAGAAGCCCCATAAGCTTTCCTCTTCCATTCCGAACAAAATACCAATTAGCTCCACAATATTTTAGGTTGGCAGCAAATTATACCAGGAATGCCAATAAAATGGATTCAATAAACCTCAAAATCGCTCTTCATGTTTTATTAACTTAGTAGCAGAAACGTATAAATTAAAAGCGTATCTTTAATATGAGAACTTAAAACGTAAAATATGCGTGAGGTAAAATGCTGACTTCAAAATCCATTACAGGATGATCTAGTAAGGTTAAAATCATTTTAGGAATATTCAAGTTACCTGTGAAATGTCTTCTAGTACTTAGAAATTTGCATTTCAAAACATCCAAATGGGTTGGGAGGATTAGGATTTGGAGAAACACCAGGGCTCCAGTGGTAAAACACTGCCTTGGGGCACATCAGGTGGGCTGGGGGGGGGGCGGGGGACGAAGCCAGGTGTGGGGCTGTGCGGTTTCCTGAGGGTCAAAAGCAAGGTTGCTGGGGCATCTGGAGCCCTGCGAGGGCCCTGAGTGGACTCAGGGGTGAGGCCCTGTATGGCCCTTGGGGTGAGGGGGAAGCTGGGGATGTGGCCCAGCTTGGGTGAAGACTCACTCGGGGACAGAGGCAGAAGGAAGAGGCCTTCACAATCAGAAAACTGGTCATGGGCTGGATCCTTGCCGAGGTCTCAGAGGGCAGGGTGGCCCCCTCATCAGGCCACGGCGCTAGACACTGAGGCCCCAGGTGTGGGGTGCTCCGGTTCATCCCCAGAGCCCCATTTGGGTGGGGGTGGGGGGATGGGGCCGAGGAAGGAACAGGGAGATGGAAGGGGGGCATTTACTAAGACCCTGCAGAAGTCGAAGGCTTTTCACAGACAATCTTGGCAAATTCACAAAGCAACCCCTAAGGTGGGTATTCTCGTGACCCGTCAGGAGCTAAGAAGACAGAGGCTGACAGAAGAAATAGGATCGACTCCAGCTGCCATGGTTAGGAAGGGACGGAGCCAATCCGAGCCAAGACTGCCCCTCTTCTGCACCGAGCATCCACGGCTCCTTGGTGCGGAACCCTGGCTCCCTTCGAGGGGGCTCTTTCACAGAACAGCTCCTCAGAGTTGGGTTTTTGGTGAGATCTTATCACCGCAAATTTGCAGCGAGCGCACATTTCCAACAGTGCACTCAGCGGGTGAGAGCAGAAGGAATATCATGGCGGCACTCTGGACAAGGTCGCTGTGAAAGTCGTTACAGCCCTTATCGAGGACTTCTGAGGGTGTGAGTGGTCTACTGAGTATGGCAAGGATTTCTGAATATTTAGAGGGCCCAACAGTAAATACTAAGTAAGCATCAGAGATGTAGGACTGGACAGGAATAGTTGCCTCTCAAAATCCTCTTGGGGCTATATACTGCATATCTCTTTGAGAAATAAGCAGCTTGAGATGAAAGCGGGGTCTCATGAGGCACTGAGGGGTAGGAAAAAGTCACGAAGATGTCAAGGGCAGCTGCCCAGAGCCCAGCGTGTTGCCGACGTCGGGCCCGTCAGAAGTCAGGGCCGGGAGGCAGATGGGCGGCTGTACCTAGTGGGGCCGGGGGGGCCTGGCTGCTGAGAGAGAGTGCTCCCCGCGGCTGACCCCGCCCCAGCAAAGAGGGGACGGCAGAAAGGAGAAACGGCAAAGAGGAATTTTTAGGGTCTGACCGTAGTGTGTACAACGTCATCTCCCTCCTCCATTTCCCCCATAAAATCCTCGGTGAATCCTGCCCTGCTTGTCAACGCTCTGTGCCAGGGGATTCCTTAGAGGAGCTGGGTGAAGGGCTGAATGCCTCCCTCTGAAAGATGCGTGGGCTGAAGGCACCAACAGGTGGAGGACGGTGAGGTGACCCCTACTCAAAACAGTCCCGGGACCGACTTCCAGGAATGTGATGCAGGGGGAGGATCAGACAATTAGGGGAGAGGAGGAGGAGGGAGAGAGAGGCCGGAGTTAGCTGGGTCGGTGCAGGTTGCCGGAGGGACGCTGCATCAAATCGGGCTCTGCAGAATGAGTACCGGTCGGACAGGCTGGGCCATAGGGAGACGAGCGGGCCCTCTGCAGCATGAAGCCTGCCCAGGGCCGAGAGGGAGCACAGAACTGCCGCGTACCGTGTGCCCACCCCTGTGTTTCCCACGGCGGGCAGACAGGGCACGTCCTGTCCACGACCCACTGCCCTTCTGGGTGCACTTGGAATGTTCCTTGGCACCAGGACCCAGGCTGACAACACCCAGCGGGACCTGTCTGTAGGAGGCCCGCACGTGCTGGTTTCCCCTGGGTACCAGGGAGTTATTGACAGTACCCACTTGATTCAAAATCGTCCCAGCTTGGATGCCCAATGGCCACCTCGCTGCATGGGCCACGACCATCCAGGGCCGAGGGGCACTGATGCGCAGGAGGCAGCGAGGGCCGCCGAAACACTCAAGTGGACTTGCCACGAAGTGGGTGCGGCAGTGCCATGTGGGAAAAGTCTGGAAGGGAGCACTGACCTGTAGGTTATCTTAACACTTAACTATTTCATGTGATAACATTCTGCGTCTGACTTTGGATTAGGGGTCTGAGATGATAACTCACGCCGAGCTGATGAATCTACTCGGTCTCAGAGATGCTGACTGAACCAACAAAGCATTACGTTTCAATCTCTATTCCTAAATTCTTGAAAAATAACAGCTGGGTCATCGAAAATACGTCCCCAAGGGAAGCAACTTCTTACACACACCGAGTAGCACGAGGGGCGGGTGTTGCTTCCCTCCTACTGGAAATAATCTGTCTCTCACACCATCAGGAGCCACAGAAAAAGAGGTTTTAGAGATTATAGAAGGATGTTTATTAAAACGATGTACAAACCTTTCCGGGAATATCTAGTCCAATGTCGGCTAGTATCTGAGCAAGGATCTTCTCTCTTTCTTTGATGACTTCCAGCTTCTCTTTCAAAAAATACTTGGGAATGGGAATATCTAATTGTTGCTAAAGAAGAGAAAGAATAAGCCAAAGGGCACAATTTTGTCACAAGTGGTCACAACTGTCACTTTTGTCACAATTCCAGAACCCAAATCCATCTAAACTATACAGTAAGGACTGTGTATCAGAGACACGCTTTATTTCCCATCCTGATTTAAGAGGTGATGAGGCCAGTGGCGTCAAGAGAATTCATCACTGTTAAGGAGAAACAGAGTCACAAGGAAAAACCACCACCACGGCCCTTGTTTTAATCGTTACAGCAAAACTTGAGAACTCACATCAGTTAATCCTCAATTAACTAATGACAACTTAAGGAAGGTCTTTAAAGAAATGTAATATCACCTCAGCCTACCTACAACAATAATGCAAATTAAGATAGCAAAGCATTGTGATGCAGAGACCTTTGAATTCAACTTCATAACTTATCATTAGCATCATTATTTGCATGTAAGTGATCACAATTTTTTTTCCTAATAATTTGTTTTTATTTTTGCCTACATTACCTGAAATTATAAAAATTACTGGAAAGTTAATTTGCTTTATTAGGAAACTTGTTTTTTTATGCTATCAATATAAACTTCTATTTTTCATTTATGCATATTACCAAATATTCCCGTTAGTGCAGGTCACACGGATATTTCCCAACCCAAGGTCGACAATCAGGAGTACAGAGTGTTATTCAGGGGTATGGGATGGGCCCTTGGCCACCCCCACTGAGAAACACTGTGCTAGACTCAGACACTCCTGGCTGCCTTCCGGTAGACCAGTTGGCCCGGCAAAGCTAGGGTTCTGGTCCTCAGTCTCAGCTCCGCTTGTTCCCATTCTGGGGTGACTCTCCACACCCTCTCCCCATCCAGGGGATTTTGAACAGGGCTTCCCTTAAAGAAGCATTATAATGTAAAAGGGTGTCTTTTTTAGGACTTGGTGAAATGGTATTGGTACCAGCTGGCAACTGGGGTTGAAAACCCAACTTTCTTAGACTAATGGAGTTTTGGGTGAGTTTCCAGGGTCCACTGAGTGAGCGTGGCCTGGGGATGGAGGGCAGTCAGACGAGAAGGATTCCACTTTTGTTTAATGTTAAGAATTTATTTACTACCAAGGGTGTTCAAGTGCAGTACTTTTGCAACTTTTAAGACAACATTTTAGTGCCATGGCTCCCCCTGGTCCCTTAGTTAAGATTTTGAGGGGCAGGAAATACAGCCGTTGAGAATGGAACAGAGGGCAGACACCTATCAGTGGCCTCCGTCCACGACACCCATTACGTCCACCTCCGATACCTTGGGGTTTCCCATCCTCTACGGACGGGAATCCGGGACACTTGCTGTGGCAGAGAAACCCCCTCCCTCCCGGACACGTCTCTCTACATCAGACCTCGCAGGGAGGCTCCTCACGTGGCAGACTGCGCAAACACTCTTCCGGTTGGTCTGGCCACAGGGGACCACGATGGGCGGACTGAGGACTTCGCGGACCCAGGGCAGGAACACCGTGGAGAGTCGTCAGCAGGGACGAAGGTCGTCGTCGAGACGAGAGTCGTCAGCAGGGATGAAGAAGCCTTCGGGACTCTGCCATTTCCTTCTGCTCCTCTTGGTGAGTCTGGCTTGCTCTGTCTCTCCCCCTCGCTCACTCTCAGGAGCAGCTTTCTTCGTTCTTCTGAGCGTCTGAGAACAAAGGCTCCAACTACTCACAAATCTGGGAGCCAGCAGTTCAGACTCCGAGGCAGAAACTGTCTCTGTCTCCGTTTCAGAATCTCGGAGGGAAGTCTCGCCTGGCGCCGCCACCAGTACCCATCGCTGGGCTGACCAGCTGTGCTCGGACTGGGGGTCGTACTGTACGGAGAGCCGTGCGCTGTGTGGGTGGCGGGCACGGGGGCCCAGACACAGGGGTGCAGAGACGAGCCACGTAGAAGCTCCCAGCGACGGCACACATGTGTCTCCCTGGCCCGGCACTAGCTCCCGGGGTCCGAGCTGCTGCTGTCGGACGTGCCCCATAACCACCTGGACCCCTGTGTCGTCCGGTGGCTCACCGCGTGCCCTCCAGAAATGGTGGGAGACACGGTCAAGAGTCTCCCACCGGGAAGGCTTCCTGGACAATGTCCCTCATTCGTCACCCCTGTCAGTGTTCATGGCCTTTGAAAAGATGAACCAGGTGAGCCAGACCCTCTGAAGGAGCCCACCAAAGAAGTCTCATAAATTTCTTATTCTTCAGCTTCCAGAATATTATTTAATATTCTTGGCATTAAATTAACACATTTAATACTGATTTATTAATTCAATTTAGGGATATGATTTAATGACCTGATTTCGTGTTTATCCTCGGGTGTCCTTGATAGACTCCCCTGGGTGAGTAAAGTACACCTGATCGCAAAGCTCTTATAAACAAACGGCAATAAACATAAAAGTTCCAGAGGGATCTTCAGGATCTTCAATCATTCTAGTTATTCTTTACAGTCCATCCTAACGAAGTGTAGTGATAATGCTGGCAAAGTCTATTCCAGAAACAAACATAACCTTCACAGAATCTTGACTATTTTCAAAAGGAAGAGGCATTAAACGCCAGGTAGAAAATTGAACACTGTCTCCTTTTAATTTTATTTTAGGAAAGTGTTCCTTTCAAGACTGAGCTCACAGGACCGTGACACTGAAGCGAGCTTTCAGTCCACTGGCCGCCGGCAGACTCATCGGAAGAGACTCGGGGTGTCTGGAGTGAAGGTCGCGAGGACAGCAGTGAGGCCGAATGTTCACGGCTCCAGGGCATCAGACAGAGGGAGGATGCCCTTCTTTCTTGTCCGAGGCTCAAGGGCCTATGGCCAAAATTCCCTGAATCACCAAAGACCCAAAGCAGAGGAGGAGACATAACCACCCGGGAAGAAGGAACTGGCTACCAATAGGCTGCTCATCCCGAAGATGATGGGAAACAGAGGCCAGAGGGAGATCTCCTTTGGAAAGAGCAGGACTGGAAATGGGGAGGGCTTGTGTCTCAGGATATTTATCGGAGAGTTGGCCTACTCCAGCCAACAGACCTGGGCAGACACCATGGCGACCAGGAAGACAACAACAACTTCAGCGTCCAATGGACCCAAGGACTGAGTGAAGATTTGTCGGTGGCCCAAATCAGAGGAACCCAGGCCTTGTCAGGGTGGAATGGCCCAGCCAAAGGGCAACGCTTCAACTTTTCATACAATAACCACAAATGATTCTGTCTAGAAAGTCCGTAGAAAATTGGTCACAGGTCTACATAGCTGATTTAAAGCAATAAGAAACAGATAAGAGAAGAAGCTGAGTACTTACAGGAGCCAACTTTAGATCCTGTAGGATGTCATCAAAATAATGAAACTCCGTTAATTCCAATTCAACCATTTCATTCTTCAGTTCCAGGACACGACCCATCACTCCATCCAGGATTTTTCGGATCAGTATTCGCTTCTGTGGGTGGACGATCTGGTCGTAGACATCCTCCAGGTTTCTGAAGATCTGCACGTATTTTATGTAGAAGGTGGCTAGCATTTGGAAGATGAAAACTTGGTTGCTTTGGGATTCTATCATGTTCTGAGACTCTTTATCAAGCAAAGAATTGAGGGTTTCTTGGGTCTGATGCCACATCTTATTATACATTCTGGGGGAAGACAGAGAATAAGTGAAAATTCCTTTGTGAGCCATACGAAATGGGCATCTGGGAATAACAGGCATCACATGTGAACCAGGAACACGGCGCATAGTTCCCTTCAGACCATTTATGTCTTGTTTTGAGATGCACGGGATTTTCGGACACGACCACTGTTATCATTATCAAATTCATAGCTTAAAAATCCTTTCACCTTAATGATAAGACTGATTCCTCACTGTACCTGCAAAACTGTACCTGCATGATTACACCCACCGCGGAGACGAAGAAGCTGTGAGCCCGAATTTTCCACCGACCTGCCCATACACACAGCTGGTGGGCTACGAGCTGGATTAACCACGTTGGAGAGAAGTTCTGTACCACCTCGTGAAGTCAAACATGGGCAGCCCCTAGGAACGAACAATCATTCCCCAGAGAAACTCTTGTAAATCTGCACTGAATGAACATAATAGCATTGCTCTATGAGAGTCCAAACAAGGAGATAACCCAATTGTTTATGAATGAGAGAATGAATAAGTAAACAGCAGCGTATTCATAGCGGACCGGTCCCCGAAGTGGAGAGCGAATGACTCCCAGCTCTAAGCAACAGCTGGGAACCCGAGACCCATAATGAGGTACATAAGAAGCGGGGTGCGGCTGGCTTGGGAGGACAGCCCCTAGGACGGCCTGAGAGGGCTTCTCACCCTGGTCTGAGTTGGGAGCAGACAGGGAGCTGCGCGGCGGGAGGAGAATGGGATACAGGAAAGTCCTCTCCCACCCCCTCCTTGGCCAGTTGGCACATGGCTGGAAGCCTCCTTCTGCCAACAGCTCAGGGTGGTGGCCGCTCTGCGTTGCTCGCCCCAGGACCCTTGTTGGTTCCTCAAGACTCTGTCCCCATCTCTTCCACCAGTCCCTTTACCAACTGTCCTGCTGAGTGTGCCATCCTTTTCCGGCCTGGACCCTCACCAACACATCCAAGGCAGACTTTTTTTTTTGGTTGACATTTTGGGTCATTTTTGGCTCTCTTTATATCCAAGAACCAGATGAAAAGCTAATGGAAAGTTCAGTGTGTCTGGGAAGAGGCTTATTATCTTTCCCAGGGGTGAGAGGGTGGGCAGGCCCTTTCCCTGGGACAAGGGGGAAACCCACAACCCATTAGGTCTTTCCCGTGCTGGCCACGGGGGCTCATTCTCCACCTGAATGGAGCCAGCGGGTCAAGGGGAGTGAGGGCTCTCTCTTCCTCTTTGCCATCACCTTGACCTCCCAACGCCACGCTCAGCTGTGTGTGGCATCCCTGGGTCCAGGCTGCCTGCACGAGCCTCTTTTGCCAGCAGGGGGTCAGCTGGGTACCTACTCTCTCCCGTCTACCTACCACCTTTGGCCCCACCTCAGAAGAACCAGACCTTGCCTCCTCTCTTCCCAGCCTTTTGCTGGAGGGTGGGCTTTTCCTTGCTCTCCCTCTGCCGGCCCTCAGGTCCCATGTCCTCTGGCCTGCCTCCTGCCCTCACCTGCTTTCCCTCCTTCTATATTTTTGTGATGTCTTCTGGAAAATGCTCTAATGTTCCCTTGGCCCTTGTGTGTTTATAGCCTTTGACATCCCCTATTGCCATGTTGGAGGTGATTCAGAGAGCGGGAAAGAAAACTGCTCATTTAAATCGCACTTTCCTCTGAGAAACTGTCAACGTCATTTCTTGCATCTGACTGCACGCTGTGACCGGTACTAGGTACAACCCTGGCCATGCTCCATGAATGGGGCTCCCGTCACTCTCGCTGAGGTGGGAAGGGGTGGCCCGCCCGCCAGCAGGGAGGTCAGTGTCTGAACTCCGTCTATGGGATTCCAAGCTCAGAACCATTACTCAGCACTGTACCACCACCTCTACCTTGACCAAAAATAAATACCACCATGGCCGGAAAATACATAATCGTAACTCTTGCCAAAATGATGGATGAGAAACTTAATCTCAACATCTGAATGTCCAGTCGCCTGGCTGCAAATGAGACTGAATATCCACTTGCATGTGGTTCATTCGTAAGTTCCAGTCCTCGAATTGTTTATCCACTAGTTTTGCTTGTTTTTCCATTGGATTGCTGTTCTGTTAATTTATGGGGGTTCCTTATATATACTGCCTAGGAGTTCCTTAACTTGCCTTCCAGCTGAGAAGCTGGTGTCTTATCACCCACAGCCCCGGGCAGACTGTGGGCATGTGCCCTCCACCTCCATTCTGCCAGGAAGGGCGACCCCACCCGGACTCGTGGGGGTCCAGCCGCGGGCCTCCAGGCTGGTTTGGAGCCAGGCCCCGCAGGAACAGCGATCCCAGAGCACTGTGCCAGGGCTTGACCAGCCTCCTGCTCGTGCCTGCTCACTGCTGTGCACTCCCACGCTGCTCCCGATGCAGAGAGTTTCAACTTGCACTAAAAAAAAATTCCCATTCTTTAGTTTTTCAATTTAAAATATTTTCATTTTATTTTAAAATGTACTATTCCACCATTAAGCATAACAAATACATACTAGTATGTTATCAATTAATACGAACTTAAAAGAACAATTAAAAACTTTTTTAAAAGATTTATTTATTTATTTCAAGGGGAGAGAGATTTATTTCAGCGAGTGTGTGCGCCAGCGGGGGGAGCGGCGGGGGGAGGGAGACAAGCGGACTCCCCGTGGGGCTCCACCCCAGCACCCTGAGATCATGACCTGAGCCAAAATCCAGAGTCGGAGGCTTAATCTACTGAGCCACCCAGGAGCCCCTAAAAATAAAATTTTTAAATAAAACATTAAAAAATAATTTTTTTACATCTGTCATTTTTATGTTCCTGGAACAGAGATGAGAGACTCATCTTCTTGGCCGAAAGTCAGAAGCTTCTCTTGGTGGGTGAAGAGCCTTTCAGGTTCAGGCGACAATGAGGATGATGACGGAAGGAGCTCGCACAGTCACGATGCTGGTCACCGTCCTCAGGGCCTCACAGGCATCAGCTCACATAAACTAACGGCCCCCGCAGGCAGGTGCTAGCATCGCTGCGGTTTACAGACCAGCCGCGGAGGCACAGCAAAGCGGACCTGCTGCCAGAGCTCCCATTGTGAGCCCCCTGGGGGCCCCCTTTCTTCAGGGTGAAAGCAAATGAGGGTGACGAAGCAGGTGGCCTAGCTGTGATGGGCCAAGACTTACGGTTGAAAATACACTTTTCCCTGCAGCCTGCCCCTGAATTTGGATACTGAATACTCCCTTGGGCGCGCTCCCCGGGGCGCGCGTGTCAGAGGTCTCCAAACTTGGACATCCTTAAAAAACACTGCTGATGAAAGAACATTCTGCCACTTGGCTTTATGAAGCAAGAACGTTTTCACAGGCAGTCTGATTCCATTTAGCACAGGACTTGCTGCTCCTTGCAGAAGAAATGACACTAGAAATGGCCCCATCACAGCACAGTAATGGCAGCAGCTTCTGCCTGGTCCCAGCATCAAGTGGCCTTAAAACACCAGGCAAACAGGACAGGGGAGGTGGAGGCACAAACCCAGCGGACAATGAAGGCTGCCTTATCAGGCAGCTACCCCGGGAGGGGGGAGGGTGCGGGGAGGGGAGGTAAAGCTGGGAAGGGTGCGGAGAAGCGGAGCATGTTCCAGAACACCAAAGCCCAGACTTCGAGCATCCAAGGGGGGGCGGCACACCCAGGAGTCCCCTGACCTGACCGGCTGCCCAACCAACATAACACAAAACAGCAAACCATGTGGTATGTTTTGTGGCTGAAACCTGTCAGGAGAGCATTACAGAAGAAAATTACAGGCTAATTTTGTTTAGAACTCGGATCTGAAATTCCACTTAGCAAACAGGACACAGTGCCGGATCAAAAGAGTTGGTTCCCTCTGAGCGGGGAGGGGTCATCCCAGGAATCTGCGGGGGTTCAGCGTGGAGACAAGCGGAGCTAAATTCAGCAACAAGACAGTACAAAGCGAAGATAATTTCTACAGATGCCAAGAAAATGCTCAATAAATTTAATTTATGGCATGTGCCTGATTAAGAAGACCGTGCGCATACCCCAAAGAACAGATGCTGTCAGCCCGTCAAAACGCTGAACGCCAGAGACCAGAAATATTTTCAGGAGACACACTAGAAATCTAAAAGACAGGAGTGAAAAAGGATGAAGCAGATAGAAAAGGGATTCATACAAAAGATTTAAGAAACAGCTTGTAAATGACACAGTTGCAAAATCCAAGGAAACTGGGAACAAAATATAAGAAGTCAGCGAGGCAGCGAAGTTGCAAGCCATGGATAAAAGCCACCGACACTGAACGCAGAGAAAAGTATGAAAAAGGAAAAACAAACCCCCTTTCGCAGTACTGATTAAACATCCAAGAATGAATATGTTGGGAGCCACACAAGGTAACTGAAGAAAATTCTAGAATGCTTTCTGCAGAGGATCAGACCAGGCAGAAGGCTGGAAAGACAAGATGATTAAAGAAAGCAGGCTCTTTTTTTTTTTTTTTTTTTAAAGATTTTATTTATTTATTTATTTGACAGAGAGAGACACAGCAAGAGAGGGAACACAAGCAGGG